>JAFVLL020031503.1:79165-111042 GCA_021397915.2 Tor tambroides
GCTGGACAGGATAGTTTGTTTTTCTGAGGTGAGAGACTTTTTATTTCTTAAGTTACGAAAATAATGATAGAATAATGACACTGCCATTAAGCCTGTCAACATCTCATTTGACCACAGATACTGAATCGGGACTGCGCGTTTTTCTCAGGCGCTCTTTACTTAAACTGCATCTGACAGAAGTGTCAACAGCTTTCATGCACGTCTTTTAAAATAAAAGTCTCGCATCAGAAAAACATTTAGAATTACGTTTTTTGTTGTTGATGTTGTTTCTTTGGCCGTACACTCCGTGACCCACTCAGAACGGTCTCGCAACCAACCAGTTGAGCAACACTGGTCTAGATGATTTGAGAATTCTGGCTTACGTTACCATAGAGAAGTCTGTCGTTTTACCAGAAGATCAGAGTTGTAACATTTTGATTAGAAAATACAAAGTCAAAAGAAAATAAAAAATAAATAAAACATGCATACATGAATTGTTGGCAGTAAGTTAGAAAAACACATTTCGAAAATAGGTAGAGTGAATTTTCATTTCATGCATATTTTAACAAAATAATCATGAAGAATTTGTGAATATTCTATACATTGCCCAGCCATATTGACTACTAGTGGTATTACCATCTGACACTGTAATTGTACCATGGTGCTGCCACACTACTTTTTTAGTTGTTTTCACTGTTGTAAGTTTTGGACTTCTTTCAGACAGAGATGAAGGTCATGGAGACACTTCTTAAGTTCAAATGTCAAGTAGGGCTGTTTACTGTCCACTTCATAAATAAGGCTTTTTGTCAAAGCTGCCACTCTCCAGAGGACCAATAGGAAATGGCATCCAGCTGCGTGAAATTGCAGCCATGGTTGCCTTTGCACACTAGCTATAGCTGTCACTGACCAAATCCAGAGCTCTCCAATGCTGTATGGTAAAATGGCCAACAATGGTCACACAAAGAAACTCAAGGCTATGGTAATAGAAAGTGATCTCTAAGGTTCCAACATTGTGGTGTGGAGCGATCAGATGAATGTAATTCAATACTGCTATGCATCGTCAATTTGTAAAGTTCCTTTAGACACATCAGCTCATTAATCACAGCAGATTCGGTTGAATACGAATGCAAAAAGCTCTTGGCTTTCATTTTTGCTGTGAATAGTTATTCAAGGTCAAGACGTGTTATAAGCGATTGCATTGCTTGTGTGTCAGTAAGGCCTGGTTTATCTGGGATGCTTGGAGATGAGCTTGGCCTAGTTGGTTGGCTTGTTAGATCTTAGGTCACAGGAAAGCCACGGGGTATGTGGGGGTAAATCTGTGTGCGATGAGGTCATGACAAGCCCTTGGGCCTGTCTGGTCTGGCAGAGCAGAAGGGAAGAGAGTGAGGGAGGGTGAGGAGAGGAGAGGAGAGGAGAGGAAGAGGAGGGGGCTGGGTGTTGTTATTCTCTTTTTGATAAAAGATGAATGCACCCCTTTCTGTGGGGTTCTGTGAAAATAGGGTTTAATCCCTAATGTATCCCAGAGTGCTTTGCAGGCATCCTTTTGTCAAATAGACACATCGTCTTTATGCCAGTACCCCCTCGCTCTCATTCTCACACTCTCATACATGCATGCTGGGACATATGGGGGTCTGTACTCGTTCACACCAACACTACTATGCCAGTACAGTGGTTTTAAATGCCTGTAAATATCCACTGTGGTAGGTGATATATAAAATTAATATATATTTTGTATATATAATATATATTTTGATTATATATAATTTTTAGTTTAGTTATTTTTCTTCTCTTATGCTCACCAAGGCTACATTTATTACAAGCCTTTACATTTATTATGAAAACAGTAATATCGTGAAAAATTATTACAATTTAAATTAACTGTTTTCTATTTTAATATATTTATTTATTAATGTATCTAAGATATTATATATATTATTTATTTTAGTTTATTTATTAATATATTTAATAGTGCTGGGCAACGATTAATCACGATTAATCACACCTTTTTGCGTACATAATATATCTGAGTTCTGTGTATATTTATTATGTATATATAAATACACACATGCATGTATATATTTAAGATATATTTGTGTATTTATTAAATATATTTATATATAATATAAATTCTATGAATACAAATATATACATGTAAATATTTTCAAAATATATACTGTATGTATGGAAGCGTATTGCATTCACTTGAGGAAAAAATATCTGCTCTGTTTTTCTGAATTAACGACTTAATTATCTCAGAATTACGAGATAACAGAGCAAAAACTTTTTTTCATGAAAAATTATCTCGTAATTCTGAGATAATTAAGTCGTTAATTCAGAAAAACAGAGCAGATATTTTTTCCTCAAGTGAATGCAATACGCTTCCGTATGTATGTGTGTCATATATATATATATATATATATATATATACACACACAGTACACACACACATATATTATATAAACAAAAACTTTTATTTTGCATGCGATTAATCGTGATGAATCGTTGCCCAGCACTAATATTTAAGTGTAATTATTATTATTATTATTATTATTATTATTAAAACCATTACTCCAGTCTTCAATGTCACAATATTTCAGAAATGATTCTACTATGATGATTTGGGGCTCAAGAAACATTTCTGTTTATTATCAGTGTTGAAACTGTGATAATTTCTTTCAGGATTTATTATATTTTTTTTAATGAACAATTTTAAAAGTCTATACTGTCACTTTTAATCAGTCTAATTCTTGCTGAATACAAGTATTATTTTCTTTAAAAAAAACAACAAAACATACAAACTGTAAATGTGTATAGCATATTGAGGAAGAGTATTTTAGTCACCCGTTTAATGATGTTAGTGGTGCAAAAATGACATACGTAAGCAGTTTTTACCATTTTTATTCACTTTTTTTTTTTTTTTTTTTTTTTACAGTTCTCATAAATAGTCCTGCGATGTGGGGAAAAAATGTAAAGTTTTCATAGTTATTAATACTGGGTCATAAAAACTGAATTTTACATAATTATACTATAAATATATATAATTTAAAAATGCTTTATAAAATAGTTATAGTTTTAGCTGGAATATAGACTATATTTTTAAACAGACACCTTTGTAAACAGATTTTTCAACAGACGCAGCAGTCCAGCTCTACTTCCTTTTAACTGGGACAAAGATGGCACACATCCACCCATGTGAACACACATAGCCAGTGCCATTTCAGCATTATTCACCCCCCAAGGCCTCCCTTCAACCACCGTTAAAACTGTGCTTACATCCTGGCACCGATAAGAAGGCATACATATGCACTTTTGGATTGAAAACATCTGTGTGGTGGAGGGTTCACTTGGATCTCAGGGTACTCAGCACAATAGTTTGTCTGGATCTGGCCCACTAGTAGCTGCCAAAAAATGTCAGCACTTTGTCCTCCTCTTTCTCTGTACTTTAATGCCACATGGACCTCATCCACATCCACACTGGGTGTCCTTATGGCTTTCTTTTGAGAAGATAATATGATTGTCTGATTTACTAATGAATTGTTCTTTTTAATGAATCGGTCAAATCAATACACAAAGTGCCTGTAATTTGCTTGACTTTGAGAGCTTTGTTTGGGAGATAAATTAAAGTGGGTGACATGTTAGTACAACAAATAAGACAACTTTTTCCAGTCTGTGTAATTTAATTGAGAACATGGATATACACATTAGAATTGAACTAAATATTTAAGCCTGTTTCACAACAACAGGATAGCATAGCCACACAGGGACTTCTGGGAATAAATAAGGGATAATTCACCCAAAAATACTTTTGTCCATACAAGTGCTGTCAAACGATTAATTGCGATTAATCGCATCCAAAATAAAAGTTTTTGTTGACATAATATATGTGTGTGTGTGTGTACTGTGTGTATTTATGTGTATATATAAATACACACACGTGTATATATTTGGAAAATATTTACATGTATATGTTTAATATAATTTATATTATATATAAATATATTTAATATATAAACATAACATTTTTCATACATGCATGTGTGTTTATTTACATACATATAATTAATATACACAGTACACATTATGTAAACAAAAACTTTTATTTTTAATTGTTTGACAGCACTAGTCCATACAGTGAAATTCAATGGGGTCTAAAACAACATCGGACCTGGCTTTCATTGTATTTCATTGAAAAAAGAAAATATGAAAGTCCTGTGCCAATTTGTACATAAAAAAATATTTTTTGGATGCATACATTAACAAAACACAAAAGACCAAAAAAAAAGGAATCTGCACACCAAACAATAGTTCATAGTTCAAGATCCACTGAAAAGTAGTATTTTATTGACGATTATCATATAAAGTGACATCAGATTACCAAAGTGCACTAAAAAAAAAAAGTGAACAAAAAGAAAAAAGCAAATGTTTCAGTCCATCATAGACTATCTTTAGTGCTTAAATATTATACATTGACATTTTAAGGCACTAGTTGGAAATACTAGGCGTTTGGTGTGAATTCCCTTTTTTGTCTTTTATTGAAAAAAGAAAAGCATAAATAATATATTAAATTATATATTTGTTTGATATTAAAACATCTCAGTATTTATGTGCATGCGCTAAAACTTATTTATTATTTTATTTATTTAAATCATTGTCAATCAAGCCATTGTTGCTGAGATTTTTGTGTGTGTGTGTGTTTCACAATGACTACAGATGACAGAATTTTCATTTTTAGATGAACTATTCCTTTAAGTGAATCTGTGAATCTTTTTGAATTGTTTTGCTGAAACCAAGTGTCCAAATGAACCGAATCACTACAATGATTCATAACACTGTGAATGTTGTAGATGTTGTTCTGTATTAAGAAATCATATTAAGAAGTGTATCAGCTAAACTAAAGATGCAAGCTTTCCTCTGTTACCATTATTTGAGTTCCAAAAAAACCCCCTGGAGTTCCCTTTGTTCACCTTGCTGTCTACTTCATGTATGGTGGAAATGGGATTAGCAGATGCTGTACATCTGTTTTGGTTGGTATCAGGCTTCTGTTTTCTCTGTGTTATTGTACTAAAAATCTCGGCACAATTTTTGTCTGTTCTGCGTCCAAAATGATAGGAATTTATGACTCTTTCTAAATCTGCAATAATTTGAGAAGATTTCCGTTTGCTGAAGACGGCTTCTACAGCTATGTTGCCGTTCTCGTTCGACGTGTGGAAAAAGCACTAGGGTTTTTTTCTCAGCAGGGAATGTTGAAATAATTAAAAGCATATTGGCCAGGAAAGGGGCCCAGCTGGCAGGAAGTCACGAGTAGTGGCGATGAAACGATTTACACCAGAACACTGCTCTGTACACATACTAATGACACAAACACTGAGCTGAAAGGAAAATGTCATTGCGCTTAAATGACTGATTACTGTTTTAACTTGCCTATTATTCTCTCAGTACAGATAGGGTTAATATGGCGATTTAAGTGTGGTTTTGTCAATAAGCAGTGTGTGCTACAACATAATTGCTGAGTAAAAATCTGTTGTTACTGACCATTTCCTAAAGATCTGCATGAAGATCAGCAAGATTTACATGCACATTAATAAAATGATCTGGCTTTGATATGTAATAAGCTGTTGATGTGACACACAAAATAGCTCTTTGTTTTATAGATGGTTTCAACAGTAACAACATAAACAAACGTTACTGCCCATGTGTGTTTTTGTGGCCCTAACTTAACTTCTGGTAGACATCCAAACAGAATCAATAACAACAGCTAAGTCCCTCTAGAGTAGATTATTTTTTGATAACAAGTAAAATATGTTTGCTGCATAAATCAGATGGATTTATTAAAAATGCATATTCATTCTCTGCCAGCAGGAGGCGCTTTAACGGGAGAACTAGAGGTTTCCCCGGTAACGGCTGTAGACAAAGCAGCACTGAGCTTACAAAAGCTGCTTTATCAGGCATTACATGCAAGATGAAATGAAAATGACATCGAACATTTTTTAAAGACAGTGTTCCTTCAGAAATACAGTGATATAAAAACACACGCTCCTCGTTTTGATTTTTAAACTTGCATTACGTGCTCATGTTTATTCAAGGAAGCCTTTTGGAAAATCGGTCAGTTTTGATATCGTGGCGGGTCGCCACAAATAAATAAATGTATGGGAAACACATCCCACAGCACAACAACCTGAGCCCAACTTCATTACTCATCACTTTAACTTTAACTGCGTTTGTAGCTGGCGCCACTAACCAGACCGATGAAAAAACACAGACCGGAAGTTAACTTCGGGCCAGGCGCGTGCGCCCGATGAAACCATCTATACCAGGGGTGCCCAAACTCGGTCCTGGAGGGCCGGTGTCCTGCAGAGATTAGCTCCAACCTCAATTAAACACACCTGAAGCAGCTAATCAAGCTCTTACTAGGCATACTAGAAACTTCCCAGCAGGTGTGTTGAGGCAAGTTGGAGCTAAAGTCTGCAGGACACCGGCCCTCCAGGACCGAGTTTGGGCACCCCTGATCTATACTATTATTTTTACATTGCATCTACTTCAAATTCGATTTTGAGTTGATGTAAAAAATTTAATTATTATTATTTTTTTATACACACTTCTTATTTTACACTTATTTTACACAAAATATACTTAAAATTCACGTAAATATTTTACAGTAATTTACGTGCACATGAGTGACATTTTCAGGTTTTTCTTTTTGGATGAAGATCCCACATAAAAAAAAAAAAATGAACAAAAAACAACAACAGCAACAACAAAAAACCAGTGTATTAGATCTGTTCAAAAGACAGCACAATTTAATTTAGTAAAGTAGTTTATTTTAGTAGTGGTCGACTGATTTGTTTTTTTTTTTTGTTTTTTTTTGGGGGGGGGGGGTTGCACATGTGATGCTGATAATATAGTGCAATATAAACAGTATACACAAATGTGAACTTGTTTACTATTAAAATATTGGATTGAAATACACTTAAGTAAATATTAAATACAATGTACTGTAGGTACACTTTAAAGTACAAAAATAAACACATTATACATAAAATTGCTCTTATTTTGCACAGTATTTACTTGATTCAAATATTGTGTGAAGAATTGTTTATTATGATTTGTCAAGACCTAAGATGGATTGTGGGACTGACACAAAGGAAAGCTAACACTTCTTTTAATAGGTTTCCATGAAAGTTTTGTGGTTACTGTTGATAATATTGCACATCTGCTTATATTTACCAGTTCTACTGCTTAAAAATAGTTACAGAACAAATCAGACTTTAAAAACATATTTGAATCGTGCACACACATTCATAAACGATTCGGGTTTGGTTTTAATGCCAACTTCCTTCCATCCTGCTCTTTATTACTGTAGAGTCAGCCCGATACAAACTTAAGTTCAATCTCTTCCTGTCTGTGTCTCTGAGGGCTGGTAATAAGATAATTACATTTGAGAGTTGCAGACTCCCTCCCCCATTCCGATCTTCTTCTGGATTTTTTCCGTCTAGGCTCTTCTCTTTGGTCTTGATCGCTGGTTAGTCTCCTTTTGTGATCACATTTAAATCTGTTTCCTGAACTAATCACATGTCCAGGAAATCTAAGCTACGTAAATTTGGTTTAGTTTTATATTAAAATAATAGAAGTCTATGATATATCCTCATTTAGATTTGCAACGTAAGTGTGTGTGCGTGAGAGCTGATAATTAATCCTCTCTAATCTCTTTATGGATGCTGTCATTGGTGACTGACTCAAATGAGCTTTGACACATCAACAGACAGAAGCCGACATCAACTCGCTCACAGGTCTGTCAGTCTCACAGACGACCAGGGATGGATATTAATGTGAAAATCTCATGACACCAGTTTTAAGCCTTAACACAATATTTCAGCCCACTCAAGATAACAGTGAGCACGTAAGTTTAGCTTTAAGGGTGAAAATTACGTCACTAAATGTTGCCTCTGTTGGTGATTCTGCCATGATGAGAGTCAAACTGGGTCATTTTGGGCATTTGAGGACAAATGAGTGATCTTTATTTAAAAAACCCGAGCTTGTGATTATCTACAGTTTGGTGATGCTGCATTTCCTTTTATGCCCTCAACTGTCTTTCAGTAAGGTTTGTAGAATAGAGGTTATCGACATTTTGACTCAAAGGCCCTCGAATTGCCAACACATTATGTATACAATACGTGTGCATGTGTATATATACATATGTGTGTGTGAATTATAATATATTATTGTATCATTAACAGAAACTGGGAGTGTCAATATAGGTAAAAAAAAAAAGAAAAAAAAAACTGAATTCATTTTGTGATTCCAGAAGTTTCAGGAGCAATATGTTCTTTTAATTTAAAAAAAAAAATAAAAAATAAAAAAATTTAAGGGGAAAAAAGAAAAATGTAGTTTACATTATAATTGTATGTTTTTAGCATTAATTAAATTTGAATTTTATAATATGTGAATAATTATAACATTTTAAATAATTTGTTGGCACTAGTGGACCACTGTTTTAAAAGATATGCTTTTTGTAATTTAGTTGTGCTTGCTAAATTTGCCCTAAATTCTTGTTATAATCATAACTGATGTTAAGATTAGTCTTAAAATTAGATTAAATGTAAAAAAAAAAAAAACAGTCTTACAGTAATAGGCAAACTATGCTGTTTTTAGAAGAACTTGGGGATATGATAGACTACACAGCTTTTCAAATCTGGACAGATTTTCTATCATCATACACTACGCGATTTTCTAAGAAATCTGTCAAACTGAATATTTAGACTGGCTCACACTTTTGGCAACTAGAGTCAGCTTGTCCAGACTGTAAATCTGGGCCAAAGTCGTGCAGTGTATTCCGACTGTTAGCAACCCTTGCCCTGGCAACAACCTAGAATGTTTTGCATGAGCAAGCATCACTCAAATTGACTTCAGAAAACAAAATGTAAAAATACAGTAAAAATGTAGTTGATATAAAAAAATGTATTGCAAGAATAATGTGCTGCTGGAGTTAAACAAAGGACATCCCCAATATATTCCACTAAACAAAAGATATTCCAGAGGAAGCTAACTATTCCTTATCTTTGTATCTTAAGTATCAAAGTATCTTTAGACAAATATGAACTATCAAAACCATGTGCCTGTACTTTTAATGTGATTTACCCAAATAGGACAAACTTCTCCATCAGCTTGTTAGTACTGGATGAACATTCAAAAGATCAGTTCCCTTTTTAGAGCTGGATTATGGTTAGGAATACCTTTCAGACTGTGATTTTTGATAGGACTGTTGTTCCAGGACTAACAAGGGATGTTGATTTAGTATCATATCCTAGTACTTGATGTTTGTATGTTGTGTGTGTGTGTGTGTGTGTGTTTATGCAGATTTGCATACAGTAGAACCTCTGAGTTTATACTCCACAGCTCTGAGACCAAAAGAAGTCTCCCATGTACAACCTGACCTACATTTGCTGCATATGGAGAAAAATCTAGATCATTCATGACACTTCTGGTTCAGTGGAAGAGCTTGTGGATGTAGATATGGATTAAACATGCAGGACTCCTGGAAGTTACTCCCCTTTTATCTAAAAGCAGAGTGTTTCCCATCTGTAATAGTCCCTTGTACAAAAATAAATATAATAGTCTTAAACATGGTACTCCAGATTACATTTAAAGACAACATGCAGTACTGTACAATAACAAAAGAATTTGATTGGAGGAACCAGCCTTCAATGGCCTCATTGTATTCTTAATTGTTCACGGTTCATTTACTGCTACACTAAAAACAATGAAGTCTAAATGACTCTCTCTCTTTCTTTTCAGTCTGTGTTGTTGCTAGGTGCAGTAGCATTGGTGTGCTTGGCGCTCGACCTCCTCTTCCTCCTCTTCTACTCTTTTTGGCTGTGCTGTCGTCGCAGGAAGAACCAAGACTCGCCCAACGCAGACTGCTGCTGCACCGCTTGGTGCGTGATCATCGCCACGCTCGTGTGCAGGTTTGTGGTTTGCACTCTTACACAGTTAAACACGAAACACTCATCACCTAGCTGCCTCTGCACACTTACAGTTTGGCAATACACATCATAAATTCCAGTTAATTGAGCCTCACGATTGGACTTCCACACAAATTAATCTGTCAATGAAATCCATCCAGTTGGGAACATTTTGGCTGTGTTCCTAAACCTAGAGATCTCCCTGCCAACATAGGCAGAAAACTGGAATGGAAGCTTGTTGTTGAATAATCATAAAGGAATAGTTCACCCAAAAATGAAAATTAGCTGAAACTTTACTCACACTCAGGCCGTCCAAGATGTAGATGAGTTTGTTTCTTCATCAGAACAGATTTGGAGAAATTTAGCATTACATCACTTGCTCACCAATGGATCCACTGCAGTGAATGGGTGCCGTCAGAATGAGAGTTTAAACATCTGATTAAAAACTGGACTAAACTGGACTAGACTAAAAGGAATAGTTCACCCCAAAATTCAAATTTTGTCATTTATTCACCCTCATGTCGTTCCAAACCTGTATGAGGTTGGTTTAATGTTCTTATGTTGAACATTAAAGAAGATATTTTGAAGAATGGTGGTAATCAAACAGTTGATGGTCCCCATTGACTTCCATATTATTTCTTTCCCTACCATAGAAGTCAATGGGGGACCAACAACTGTTTGGTTCTTCAAAATATCTTCTTTTGTGTTCAACATAAGAAAGAAACATATACCCTCATGTTGTTCCAAACCTGTGACATTCTTTCCTCTGTCGAACACAAAAGAAGATATTTCGAGGAATGTCAGTAAACAAACAACAACCAAAAAGGCATTATTCACAATATCTTTTATGTTCCACAGAAGTGAGAAAATCATACAGGTTTGGAATGACATGAGGGTGCGTAAATGATGACAGAATATAATTTTTTTTGCTTTTGGTTGAACCATCCCATTAAATGCCTGCCAGTAGAGTAGTGAATGGTTCCTAGAGAATAGTAAATTCTAAACCGGAATCTTCATTTGTTACCAAAAACCAAATAAGAACTAAAGAGCTTTTAAGTAATTGCTGTATGAATAAATCATGTAACACATATGGCAGCTTATTAAACGCCTAACCCACACTGATGAGCGCCGCTGGCCGTGATTCATTTGAAATAGTAGGTGTGTGTTTCTCCTTGCGCAGTGTGAAACGGATGGTACCTCATCTGTATTTTTAGTAATAATCCCTGTCTGTTTCTTAGATTTACAGGCTTTGCTTTGTTAACTCTTTCATTGTTCAGGATGTGTCCTGTTAGGAAATGTTTCACAATCCACATGCTGTCACATTTGCTAGTTGGGTTAACAAGCTTCCCTCTGCTTTGTCACTTTTGCTTAATCAATTATGTTACCTTTGTTGACCTTGACAGTTCAATATTTTAAACAGTTTTTATAGACTGTCATAGTACTGTATGTCATCTTTCTGTTCTATTTGTCTAAGCTAGTAAATAGTGTTTATCTGCAGTGTATCCTGTTGTATACATTTGGTCTCTTTTGAAACATCTCTAATCATTCCTGTCAGATCTCTTTAAATATAGAGAGAGCTGAGAGGTCAGATCAGGCTGGCAGCCATTCCACGCTGAACCCAGAACACAGAGGTTAAGTAGTTTAATCAAGTGTCTGCATTAGTTAGAGGTTAGAATGATGCCGGCCGAATGAGGGTTATGTGCATCAAACTTCCTTATTCTTTAAAAGAGGTCGCACTGCTTCCGATTGACCTTATATGTATGTGCTTCGTTTAATATGTAGCTGTTTTCTCAAGATGTCTTCAAAGGAGATACCAAAGATGAGTATAACTGATGTCCATCACATATGCAGATTGATATCTAAAAGTTTTTTCATTTTTTATTTTAAATAAAACACCAACAGTAACATGACTAACTAGGTTAACTGATTACCTTAAAACTGCATAGATAGCGGCATCAGTTCATAATGCTGTTAACACTTTCTCAGACAAATGAATGCGATGAGACCTGTTTTCTGGTTTTGTCAGGTGACGCTCAACATATGCCCGATTGTCCTGCAGTGACCCTGTTTAATAATACCAGCTGCTCTTTTCAGTGGTCATGATGTAGAAATAAAGTGATTGTAGTCCTGAAATAGAAGCCACACAGAAATACTGTGATTTTTAGGGGGCGGCTGTGCTTTAGTTGTTTGAACTTAGTCAGTAAAAGATTATCTAAAAAGAAGTGCTTGTCGTGACCTGAGATTTTGGGCTCCTTCATTTATGTAAAGAAAAAAACTGTTATTGTACCAAAAGGATTTTACACTGTTCTGTTCTCATTAAAAATTAACATTTTTTTTGTGCACAACCCTTTGATGTGAAAGCTCATTTTAGTTGCTTATGCCATTTTAGAAGAGAGAGAGAAAAAAAAAACCTTTCACAGGTGTATTTGTTAGCCATGATTAATTTATTACAAAACCAAAAGTGTCTGATAATATGGAAGTTACTGAGATGAAGTGAATAATGTTAAGCAGGTCATGTGATCTCTACCATGAAGGAGAGCCCCTCTCTGATGTAGAATAAAACCACTTTTTCTAATCTGTTATGGCTAAACTTTTAAACTCTTAGGAGTGTACATCATTTAATTTATCTTTATTTTTTCAAAAATAATAGTAATTTCATTAGGGCAGCATTTTTTAACAGGAGGTCTGCCCATTATTGTTTAATATAATTTTTGTGAAAATATAATAAAAATAATTAATAGTAATAATAATAAAAATTATACTACTACTAATATATACTACTACTAATAATATACATCAATAATGATTATTAATGCCTTTTCAAACAATCAATGTAATTACATTGACATGTTGCTGCTGAAGGGAAAAACTCTTATAAAGTACACAAAGTTACTTTAATTTGTGTAAATAATAAGTGCCATAATTTTGGATACAAATTTTAGACAGTTTTGTTTTCATTATTAACTCTTATTGTTCTAATTTATTTTATGTTGCTTGCTTTGTCTTCTGTTCAGATTATTTTCAGATCTCTCCTCCCATTTTTCACCCCAGAAGGGTCATCAGATGATCTCCGCCCCTCTGTTCCAGCCCCTCTGCCTTCCCTTCCTCCTCCTTTCTCTCATCTGTCCTATATCTGACTTCATGCTCTGCCATTCAATGCTGTGATTGACAAACAAAGAAGAGATTATTTCCCTTAGAGAGAGATGGATGCAGAAAAAAACAGAGAAAAGGACAATGACGTCTGATTGATTGAGCGAGATGCAGATAAAGCTAAACTGGGAAAAGAGAGCAAGTTGCGGATCAGACTGAGTGATGGCTCCGTGGTAGAGATGTCATGCTGACATGATGGCTCAGATGAAACACATTGTGCCTCATGCATCATTAAGCACATCAAATTGTGCACACATGCACTAACGCACACATGCGCACATGCTCCGTTGAGTGACCTAAAACACTGGAGCGCTCTCCTAAAATCCTAATCTCCCTAATGTTTTGTGTCTTTAGTAGCTCAATGAATGTGTTCTCATTCAGAACCGTTCAAAATACTGGAACTGAGTTCATTTTCATGACATTCAGTTCCATTAAAAGAATATTTCAGGGTCAGTAAAAGGGATAGCCCACCCAAAAATGAAAATTCTGTCATCCTCATGTTGATTCAGACTTGTATGCATTTTTTTTTCTGATGAACACAAAAGATGATGTTTTGAAGAATGTCGATAACCAAAAAGTTCAAGTTCCGATTGAATTTCATTGTATTTTTGTCCATATAATGGAAGTCAATGGGGACCGAAACTGTTTAGTTGACAATATTTTTCAAAATGTAATTATTTAATGAATTGTTTTTTGAGCTTCCCCAAAAGTACTAAAAGAAGCATTAACGTAATTGTTAAGAGACCAGAGTTGGCAGTTCACCCAGTTTGAGTCATGATTCAGGTCAGAAAAAATGTAAAAATATTTCTCTTAGTTGTTTTCTATGATTCCAGTTTTTTAATTAAAGTATTAATTAATTTATTTATTCGTTCAGAAACTTTTTTAATAGTATTTTATTCAGTTTTTTTACAGCATAGACATTCTTGACATATTGTTTTACACTGCAGGTGTCTATTAGAAAATAAGAAATAAAATGATACATTTAGTTAATGCTTCAAACAAATCTGCCTTTGCAGCAGTAAAAAAAAACATCATTAGTTTTCTAAAAACAAATGTAAGTTATGTAATATTGCTTCAAGGATACATTTATTTTGTTTCAAAGACATTTTTGACACTGATGTTTTCCCATGTTTACTGGAAATAATGAGACAAAGCAACTGATCAAGTTTTTTTTGCAGTGTATGTGCGCATATTATTTCGTCCTGGGCTGAAGAGACTCGCCGCGGATAAAATTTTTTTCTTCCTCTCTGTATTACGTTCTCTCTTTTTCCCTCTGTCGCCCTCACATCAAATTTTCCCCCTCTCTCCCCGACGCTGCCCCCTCAGTGCCTTGGAGACGTTGCCATAGCAACAGAATCAGATTTTGAACACTGAAGCTGCGAGATGAATAATGCACTGCAGGTCTCTCTGCCAGTGTGTGTGTGTGTGTGTGTGTGTGGGCACTGCGTATATATGAGTGCTATAGCCGCAGAGAGCCATTATTCAATATCTCTTATCTAACACTGCCAGATTCTTACAAAGATGTGTCTGTTTGTATCTTCATGTATTTGTCCACTGTTTAATTTTGAGTAATTTTGTCTTGGTTAATAGATACTGCTTTGGCTCAGTAATTGACCCATCAAGCCAGAATCGATTCTATTTAAAGTAGCCAGGACTCATAAAAAGTAATGGCTTATTTTCCATTACAATGACATTAACCTGAGTTGATCTTGTTAAAAGTGACCCATATATGTCATCGGATCAAGCAACCGCATTTCTAAACGAACCCACATAGACTTACACATTAAATCAAAATCAATAATACAAATATCACAATATTCTGTACTGAAATTCATGTACTATTGTAAGGCACTTAAAAACAACATGGAAGTACAGTACCTTTGTAATTTTGGTGCTTTGTTTTTTTAGTTAAGTGTGCTTAATGATTCCGTATGATCACATTACCATGTTAAACCAGCACTGTAGCACTTGGGAATCAAATATTTTCATACTTATACTTTAACAACCAGTTTTGGATACAGTTACTATTATTCTCCAAACAGAACTGTTAGCATATGTGCCCACTCACATGATCTAACAGATAAACACACAAGCCAAGGGGATGATTGTGGTCAATGCTGTTAGCGTGAGGGTTTCTGGGTAACAGTGGGAAAGCCTCGCTGAGCCACGTGACTCCTGACCTTAACAAAGAATGACAGCTTGACCTCTCTCTCGATATCTCTCGGTCTCACACACTCTTAAGCTTATAAGAGCTCTCCTGCTTAAATCCTCTTGTATTTGAGGGACAGAGACAAAGAGTTACACATGCAGGAAAATGTGCACGCGGCATCAGATAAAACGCTTACACACTAAAACCGCCCTAAGATTAATGTCCCTGAAATAAATGCTTCATTATCACACATTAATTCCTTTGTGTTAATTTGCCTATATAGATAAGGTGGTACTGTAATAACTAATGTCCAAAAGAGCAAATTTCAGCTTCATAAAGTGTTTAAATTGTACTGACATTACTGACACTCTATCCTCCAATTTGATACTGTTAAGTGCTTTGACACAATCTGTATTGTTAAAAGCGCTATATAAATAAAGGTGACTTGACTTGACTTTAAATGAACTGAATTTATTTATTTATTTTTTTTTTGGAAAAAAAGTCTCTTGCTCACCATTTGTACATTCATTTGATCAAAAATATAGTAAAACAGAAATATTATGAAATTTTATTCACATTTAAAATAATGGTTTTCTGTTTGAATATATTTTAAAATGTTCCTTTGATGGCAAAGCTGAATTTTCAGCATCATTACTCCAGTCTTCAGTGTCACATGATCCTTCAGAAATCATTCTAATATGCTGATTTGGTGTGCATAAGAAACATTTTTTCTTATCATTGATGTTGAAAACTTTGTTGTGCTGTTAAATATTATTTTAAATCTAGTTTTAAGTATTGTAAATATAAATTGTGATAATTTTCCAAGATCCTTTGAATAGAAAGTTCATAAGAAAAATAACAGAATTTACATGTAATGTAATATCTATATACATATATATATACTAGAATGCTTATAGCCAACCTAAATTATGTGTGTGAATTAACTGCTCTGTTTTATTATGCTTTTTGATGAATAAAAATTAACCTAGTTAAATAAAATTTTACTAGGTTCTAAATTTTAGTTTTTCTGTGTCAATTTTTTTTCTGAAACAAGCTGGAAATTTTAGGGAAAGCATATGGATCTGTGTTTTATTGTCTTTGTAAAAGCAAAAACAACACTGTTGGTTCAGCCAAGTTCAGTTCTGCTAACCTGGCCATTTTCATGTTTTTGTACCCTTAGCGTTTCAGAATAAAGACATTGCTTGTGCGAGAGTGTTGATTTACAGCTTATATACAAGAGTCTGCCACATTCACATGAGCTAATTCCTGTTTTGATCACTTTCCCGCAGTGCTGGCATTGCAGTCGGTTTCTATGGAAACGGCGAAACGTGCGATGGCATGACACGACTGACATATTCCTTGCGCCACGCTAACCAAACAGTGGCAGGCATCGACAAACTGGTGAGTCATTCACATTTTTGTTTATTCTGAGCTGGGGACATTTTGCCTTATCTAGGTGTTCAAAACATACGTAACTGCCCTTCTGTTGTCAATCCTAAACACTTTGGCACATTTTTCAAGCACTCTACCACCACTGCTAGCTATTTTACAGCCCTGACTAATAGGGTTGCACGGCATACCAATGCTAAAGTACTGTGGTGCCAAAAATTTACCACTGTCTCTACTGAACTTCCCACTGCTGCAGCTAGAGTTCTTTGCCCTTTGCTGAACACTTTAACTTGAATAAACTCTAATCTGTTGCCAAATACTCCACTGCACCTCATGGCCATAGCTAAAACCCCCAGCATACTGGGTTATTAAATGTTAATGCATTCATAAGGTTGAGAGTTTAATTGTTTTGGTTGGCTGGCTTGGACTTCTTGTAGGAAGTAATTATGTGTATCCACATATCCATTAGCAGGTGTTCTGAATGTTAGAGAGTGTGAGAGGTCAGTGAGTCCTAGTTTTCATCCAGCAAAAGTCGAAAATAAAGTTTATCTAATAATCATTTAATTAAATTTATTTAACAATCAACACTTGTTGTATCTAAGCATTTCAATTGCAAATTTCACTGGAAGGTTTCATCTTTGTCCATTGTCTCTCTTTACCCCCTTCCAAAAGCGCTCATCAATGCGCCATCTATTGTTGTTCACGTCTTCAGTAGTTTTTCTTGTTGTTGTTGTTCTGTCACTTCAGTTTCTTTTATAACTGTGAAACAATGGCATTCATGTGTACTATGCTTATTTATTACAGTATACTTGAGGCTTAGCATATACACATTATTATTGGTATTATAAGGCTCCCTTATGACTAATAAAAGTGTGTATAGGAGTTGTTCACACATTCTGTATTAATTTTTCTAGACTCTCTCTTAATGGTTAAATTACATTTTATTCATCAAAAAGCATGTCTAATTTCAACACTGGTATATTTTCTGAGATCTGGGATCCCTTCATTATTTTTTTTTCTGAATATGTCAGCACTTCCTCTAGAGTGTGTGAACCTAAGCATTAAGATGTTATTATGATCGTGGTTTGAATCTGGTTAGGAGTGTGTGATTATATGTGTGGATACTTACATATGTATATGTATATACTTTATAGCTGTAAGGTTTTGTTTGTGGATGTATATGCATACATTTGATTAAAAAAAGCATGTCTAATTAATTGAATTCATGAAACTTGCAATATTAAACAGCAATTTATGAAATGTTTTATTTTTTCCTCAAATTCAGTTTTCCATTAATTTTCTGGATTCCAGAATGGATGATGGATAGACAATATATTTAATACAATATGATGAAAAAGATTCAAAGAATATTTATTCCACCTAATATTTTAAAATCACAATTTTCACCAAAATGTTGATACAGTCATCAGCCATACGGGCAGTTCTCCAGAACTCATCGACCTGGTGCATCACTAATGATAACATATATTATAACCTGCCAGTTTTATTTAGGGGCAGAAAAATGGATCTGATTTACTGAGCCTAAATTATGTCCTTGTTTTTGTATTTTAGGTATCAGAGAGCACCAGCAGTCTGAATGAAACCCTGCAGGAGAGTTTGGTGCAGCTGGAGACCGTGTACTCCAAGCATACAGACTACCTGTCCATCGTCCAGAAACTGCAGGGTCAGCTGGACGAGCTGATCAACCTGATGGTGGAGGTGCCTTTCTGGAGCAGTACGGATCTCTCTCTAGATCACCTGGCATCCATCACAGAGCAGTACGACTGGTACAGGTAATTATGAAGTCCAGTCATGTCATCATGCTCTGTGATCATGCACTTTGTTTCAGAGGTATTACCCAGATAGTAGTGGTTTCTAAAATACTGTTGGTTTTTTACAAAAAAGTAGTCTGGCATGACTTGTTTTTGACATAAGAATGACTTAAATGTCCAAAGAAGTCAATTAGAGTTTATGGACATACACAATAGAGTTTCTCAATAATAAAGTCCAGACTTGTTACTACTTTTGGATGGAGTTACATTTCCAGCCACCTGGAATAGATCATGTGTATATGTGTTTTGTAGGTGGTTGGGTTATCTGGGCCTGCTGCTCTTTGATGTGATAATCTGCCTGCTCGTTTTGGTTGGTCTCATACGCAACTCTAGAAGCATTTTGATCAGGTAAGTGCAAAAATTATTAAAACATGTTTTTAGTTAATATCACACACAATAGCCACCCGTGAAATCTATCACAAAATGGTCCTACAAAAAGTAAAGAACCTTTTCTGTACTTTTAAGAAACAACATATTATTAGACTTTTGCCCATAATATATTTATTTTGTATTTTATTTAGTGCCAGAATTTATATATATATTTTTTATTTCTATCCAAAATTTCACAGTTTTACTCAGTATTACCCAATATATATGTATTTATGTGCTGAGTTGCTATCTGTGAAAGTGTTATTGTTACCTAAAATTATTATAACTTTCATTTTCATTAATTCAAATAAAGCTGAAATAAAATATTAGTTGAAAAACTTGAACTTAAACGAAAATTATTAAATAATAATGAAATAAAATATTTCAAATTAAAGTACTAAAATTTAAAAAGTAATAAAAATTCAGAAAAAAACTAACAAAAAATAAAACAAAATTACTAAAACTTAAAGTACAGTTAAAATGTAAATTGATATGAAAAAGCTAATTTAAAGTATTCATAAAAACTATGTATTTATGTGATGAGTTGCTATCTGTGAAACAGTGTTGTTATTGTTACATAAAATGCTTCAAACTTTCATTTTCATTGACTAAAATAAAGCTGAAATAAAATATTAGATGAAATACTATAACTTGAACAAATTTTATTTCATTATTATTTAGTAATTCTTGTTTGTTTTTTGTTAAAGTAATAAAATTATTAAAATAAGCCTGAATTAAAATGAATGCTATATAGAAATATAAAAAACTAATAAAAAAAAAACACAAAACAAAATGACTAAATCTTGAAGTACAATTAAAATGAAAATTGATATGAAAAAGCTCATTTAAAGTATTAATAAATACTATATAAATACTACTAAAAAACACTGTTATACAATCAAATTTGAATAATATTTATGGTGTTACTGAATTCGGCAGGATGGTTTGAGATGTGAGAATCGCAGTGAGTGAGACTGGGAAATGACCTGGAATTAAACTCTGAACACACATCAGTAGAATTTAAGGAATGTAATTGACTTTAACTCTCACAACAAAGAAATATTGAAATGTAAGAAGAATAAATAATGAATGTCAAAATGTTGATATGCAAGATCATGTGATATTTCAAGGAACATCAAAAGGGACTTTCTTGTTTTCCTGGTGGATTACAGGAGGTGTCTCAGGTTAAACAGCACTACCTGAGTTTACAGTTTGTTTGGAAATTTCCAGGTTTGGAAATCGTTGTGTGAAAATGCCTATTTTTAGCCTGTAACTATGCAAAATTGAGATCCATTCTCTGAAAGCCTTTAGAAATGGAGAGAGAGAGAGAGCACGAATCAGAGAGAGGAGTTGGTAGAGGAGAGATGGATTCAGGCAAAACGAAATCTATTTAGTCTACTAGGGAGGGTGAAGATCTCCCCTTGATTCACTCTGACTCACTTTTTCACTCCTTCTGCTGCAATTAGACACCTTTTCTGCCGCGTGTTGTGTACATGCGTGTTTGTTTGTGTTTATATTAGTGTTTGAGGGCACATGTGTATCTAGAAGCACATTTGGTCAGTGGGAGGTTGTTTGAATCCCCAGAGATGTTTACTAACTGGGTTACTCACCATGAGTCTGAACAAGTTCAAAAAGAAACCAACTAGAAAATATCCATCAACAACAACAGAAACATTTTGGCTTTGCTCACAGCAATACTAGACACTCTTCCACCATTAAAAGTCTCAAATGACAGCCATTTTTGCACAGAAGAATTCAAATAAGCCCTTTTAAAAAGTGTCCAGAATGTTTTCTATTGTAAGTCCATGACTGTAAACAGCATTTCTTTTCAAACTGAGGCATGAGAGCAAATTATTTTCTGTGGTGATGAATAATCTCTTTCTCTCCTTCAGTGTTTGTTTGCTAGGCGTGCTGACGCTGGTGATCAGCTGGGCTTCACTTGGGCTGGAGTTTTCGGTTGCTGTGGTAAGTATATTAACAGAAAAAATAGAGGCAAATTATGTGGGGATTATTTTCTTCAGGAAAATATATAACAAAATAACAAAGTGAGAACATACACTACTGTTGACAAGTGTGGGTTCAAACAATCTTTTTAACCAAGGCTGCATTTATTTGATCAAAAAACAGTAATATTGCGAGATATTGTTACAATGTTAAATAACTGCTTTCTATTTTTATATATTTTAAAATGCTATTTACTCCTGTGATGCAAAGTTGAATTTTCAGCATCATTACTCCAGTCTTTGGTGTCACATGATCCTTCAGAAATCATTCTAATATGCTGATTTGATGCTCAAAAACATTTCTTCTTATTATCAGTGCTGATTATAATTGTGCTACTTAATATTTTGTGGAAACTGTGATACATCATTTTCAGGATTCTTTGATAAATAGAAAGAACAACATTTATTAGATATATTTTTGTAACAAAGTAAAAGTCTTTCCTGTCACTTTTGATCAATTTAATAAGTCCTATCTGAATAAAAGTATTAATTACTTAAAAATGATTCCCAGATGCTTGGAATTGTACTGTATGTTTGAAATGAGGATTTTAGATAACTTTATATAAAGAAAAAGTGCAAATATATGATGTCTTTGGGCCTGTATTTGAGGGTTTGTGTTGTTCTCTTCCTCAGACTGCAAGTGATTTTTGTGTTGGCCCTGACTCTTACATCACCAAAGTGACACGTGAGAACGCCGTTATCAACCAAGGTATGTGCTCCTAAGTCAAGTTCAGTTTGTTTGTCTTTCACACAGTTTACGCAGGGTTCACTGGACATTTAAATGTTTGTGACAAGGCTCAGATCACAAAAAAACACAAAAGTATGTAAAATATAGTGTATAGTAGGAGTACAGATTAAAGAAAGTACTAAATGTAGTTTTTTCTTTTTTGCATTTTATTTTTTTATGTACTGATAATTCAATGCAGTATCGAAGACTTGAACTCAATACTCCCCACTGAAAATGTGTATGCTCACAATCGCTCTCATTCTCTTGAAATGTCCTGGAGCATTGCTATGCAGAGGAGGCTTTCTTAAAGGGTGTTTATGTACAAAGCAGGTTTTGTATCTTGCTCTCAGACCTTGGCTTTCCTGGACAGACATGCATGTCATTGCTAATTAGTTCCCACAGGGGATACGATTCATGACCCTCTCAGTCCCTACACAAAACTTTCACAATCAACACTCATTTACACTTGCATACACACTTATGCTTCACTGCTGGAAGCATTCACATTTCTCTTTGTTGAAGGGAAGGCAATGGGAGGTGTGTCTTCAGGCCAATAAATCTTGTACATAATTTTACATCTGTTTATTTACTTCCTCCTGCATATTAATTTTGTATAGCTGACACATAATACACTTCCGTTCAAAAGTTTGGGGTAAGTACGTTTTTTTTTTAGAATAAGAAATAAATACTTTTATTCAGCAATGCTGTATTAAATTTATCTGAAGTGACAGTAAAAATATTTATAAAGCATTTTTAATTTATTGTTTTTTTTTCTGTTCAACAAATATTCAAAATTCTACTTTTTCAGAAAATTCAGTTTTGCCATGACAGGAATAAATTATGTTTTAAAGCATATTAAAATACAAAGCAGTTATTTTAATTTGCAATAATACTGGATTTTTTTTTTCTTGGTGAGTAAAAGAAATCATTTCAAACACATCAAATTATCTTACAGACCCCAATCTTTTGAACGGTTATGTATGTTGATATCATGTAATAGCAAATAATAAATACACTGAAATAAATTACAGAAATACAATTAGTTTACACTGTATTAATTAAAATTCATATTTTAAAGCTAAAATTATGCTATGTTGGCCGGTTCATAGGTTTCTTACAGTGACGTTTTATGATTTTTTTTTATTTTTTTTCATTTTCATCTTATCCATCTGCACCCACTGTGAGTGTGATGATTTAGATTGTGAGGTTAATTAATCATTAAACCACTGCCTCAGGTCATTCCACTGCTGATTCTCTAATTCTCTCTATCTTGTCTCTTTTTCAAGCACGTGAACACATAGTAATAGGGTTCAGATTCATGCAGTGCCTTTACAGTCATCTCTCTCTCACATACACTCATACTCACACATACACAGAAAAGAAACTTGATATCCTAACAAATGAAGCTAGTTGGCATTGTCAGTAATCTCAGCCAGCTGGCTTAGTAAATAATAAACTAGCGGGTCACACTGACTCATGAGAGGCAGATGCATGCAGTGCTTCCAACAGATTTACTGCTGAGATTTGTTAGTCTGCATCGGCTGTTTTCTTTGCAAAGTGATTTCAACAATATTTCAATATCTGATCAAGAATTATCTGTGTATTGATCAACACAAGTTGAGGGGAGTGTTTGGGAAACCTGTCGTCACATTTGAGGAGTAAAAGAATGAACATATTTATAGGAATTCATATGAATTTGTTGTTATCTGTGTTATATGTGTGTTAGATATCCTGCAGTATTATCTGAAGTGCAGCATGGGACAGACCAACCCATTTCAGCAGGTACATAATTACTCTTTCTCTGTTCTCTTTCTCATTGTCTCTCTTGTTCTCTTTCATGAATTATAAATTGGTCTTCTGATTTGCAGAAACTCTCCGGAAGCCATAAAGCTCTTGTGGAGATGCAGGATGATGTTTCCGAGCTCTTGCGCTCAGCTATTCGAGAATTCCCCAAGACTAAGGTGTGAGATTGCGGATGTCTTTGAGAGTGAGATTGACCGTGTCTGTACTCAGTATATGAATGTTTATCTATTTATGTCTCTTTATGGGTTGGTTAACAGAGTAACCTGGAGGAGATGCAGGCTGTGTTAAACTCCACTGAAGTCAGTCTCCACCACCTCACTGCCCTGGTCGACTGTCGGAGCTTGCACATGGTACATGTGTTAAGATGAAAAAAATTTGCATTGCTAAGAACTTCATTTGGACAACTTTAAAGGAGATTTCTCAATATTTAGATTTTTTTGCACCCTCAGATTCCAGATTTTCAAATAGTTGTATCTTGGCCAAATATTGTCCTATCCTAACAAACCATACATCAATTGAAAGTTTATTTATTCAGCTTTCAGATGATGTATAATTCTCAGTTTCAAACAAATTGGCCCTTATGACTGGTTTTGTGGTCCAGGGTCACACACACACACATAAAATACACTATATATATATATATATATATATATATATATATATATATATATATGTATATGTATATGTATGTGTGTGTGTGTGTGTGTATTTTTATTTATAATTTTTAATAATAATTTAGAATTATATTTTTTATTTTAATTAATATTTCAGAAATTTGAAATAATTTGAAAATGAATTAAAAAATGAATGTGTAAAATAAACATACTTTAGATGACAGCTTCTTGATTCTGTAATCCTATTACAGTATTTTTCACAAATAAAGAAATATTTAAAAATACATAAATAAAAGGATGTCAGTCACTGCTTTAAATGTTTTTAAACTGCCAAGTAAATTTTGTGTGTAATGACAAAATGATGCATAAAAGCCATGTTAAAATTTGTTACCTCTGACCCACCTTACCCCCTGATATCTGTGTCTTACAACAACTTTATTAGAATTGTTCAGTGTGGTGGAAATCACACCACAACTGTGGGACAATCAGTTTCACACAATGAGTATTAAAATTAATTTTTAAGTTTAAAATCGAAAGTCTGGGTTCAGGATAAGGGTAAAACAATAAAATCCAGACGGAAAATGCAAAAATAAATGATAGTGAAATGCATAGTAAAAGTATGCGGTAAGATATTTATTTATTTTTTGCGGGGGAGAAATTACGTTTTTCTCAGCAAGGACACATTAAATTGTTTAGTAGTGACAGTAAAAATAAAGACTGTTCTTTTGAATTTTCAAAAATCCTAAAATGTATCACAGATTAATTTAAAATATAATAAATTAATAATAAAATTGTAATAATAATTTTGTAATAATTGTAATTTTAATAAAATTAAATATTGTAATATTTTACTATATTACTGTATTTTTATCAAATAAATACATCCTTGGTGAGCTTAAGAGATTTCTTTCAAAAACATTAAAAATCTTACTGACCCCAAACTTTTGTATGGTAGTGTATTAGAAAAAGGAGCATAAAAGTGTTTGAAGTTGAAAGAACACTCATAGATTACTTCCCATGATTATGCTTGTACTACCTGTGCAAAAGCATTTATGCCACTTCCTTTAGAGTCTTGAAAGACTTCTAAAGCAAGAACAGACTTTTCATATGACTGTACATATTTTTTTTTCTTTCTCACAGGACTATGTGCAGGCTCTGACCGGACTGTGTTACGATGGAGTGGAGGGCCTCATTTATCTGGTCCTTTTCTCATTCGTCACTGCGCTAATGTTTAGCTCCATCGTTTGCAGCGTGCCTCACACCTGGCAGAGCAAGAGGTGAGAGGGCAAGGGTCAAAATACACCAAAATGTGGGGTGGGTTGAGGAGGGCAAGGTATGTTAAACGCAACTCCAGTAGACAGGCGAGGACTTCAGTATATGGACAGAGAATTGACTGCCAGTCACGTGTTTGTTTAATGCTTTTATTTTCACATCTGCTCCTTCTGTTTTCACATATTAATCATCTTCTCATGACTGTGTGTAGCTTCTGTTGTCTTGTCGTTCATTCCTCTTTGTGTCAGAGATTTGGAAAACCCACTGCCCTGTAGTATGTGTGAGAGACACACTTGTTTTGTAGTGCTCTATGGGTAACCTAAATATAGCTTAACGTATTAAAGCAAAATAGGAAAGAAGTATTTTGAATTATGGCGATGGAGGTATTTGTTATTTGACTCGCGGTATAGCATCTGTCTGTAATAGCGCTTGTGTATCTATGAAAAGGGAAAGAACAAAGAGACCCTATTCCAAATTCTGACATTTCTGTGGAAGATGCTGCCTCCCTTTGGACTATTTTGAAACTGCAAGAAAGGCTGATGTGCATTTGTGAAGAGTATGATCATTATTGAAACATGCTGGTGATTTGAAACCGTTCATTTGCTTAGATTACACACTGGGCAAGCTGGTCCGGAAAAGGTCTGTTAAGAGTTACACGTACGAAAGATATCTGGATTAAAGTGGCATCCAAATCTACACTTTCACAGATCCACTTTTTCTTTTTTTATTCCTTTTCTTAAATGCGCCCCCCCCCTTTTCTTTACGTTTCAAACCCAACTCATAGTGGTTGTTTGTTGATTTAATGCATGACTCAAATCACTGCGAGAACGTTCAATGGTTGCTGAGGACAATCCATTGGACAGGCAATGGAAATCCACAGTAGTTTTTGTGAGATTCTTAAGTTCACTTGAATTGTTTCTGACTAGCATCCATGGCTGTAGGATTGTTTTTATTTTATTTTATTTTATTTTATCACTAAATATGCATTTATTGAAGCAAATATATAATAAATGAAATGGAGATGCTGCCCCATTCCGAATTGACTAAAAGTAATTTTGTTGTTGTTGTTTTAGCATCCTGACTGCCAGTTTTACTCTTATTATAAAAATTCCCAGATGACTTAGTTTGGAATATGAGTGAAGAGCTTGGTTTTTCCATCAGCTAACAGATAAACTATTTCCTAATTAGTTTAACCACAACATTCAATAAGCCATTAGAAGTCATTAATATTAAAAGTGGCTTTTAAAATCAAGAGTTAAGGACAACAAGAGCTTGATGAACATTAGATTTACCAGTAAACACCCTGAAGCTCAAATCGACAGTGATTTTCAATTAATTCTTTTCATTTAGTATTTTTTTTTAATGAGTATTATATAAAATATATTTTACACTGTCATTCAAGGCTGCATTTATTTGATTTTAAAAAAATAGTAAAGTAAAAATTATTACAGTTTAAAATAATTGTTTTCTGTTTGAATATATTTTTAAAATTTTATTTATTCCTATGATGGCAGAGCTGAATTTTCAGCAGCCATTATTCCAGTCTTCAGTATCATACTGTGAATGAATGAGAAAGTTCAAATGATTTATTTGAAACATAAATAATTTGTAACATTATAAATGACTTTACTGTCACTTTTGACCAATTTAAAGTGTTCTTGCTGAATAAAGTATTAATTTCCTTCAAAGAATAAATATTACTCATCCTAAGCTTTAAATGGTAGTGTGTTTATGATATTTTAATTTCAATTTCAGTCATTTTATTTTATTTTATTTTTTTACAGTCATTAATAAAATATTATCCAGACTTTTATTTCTTCTGCTCAACATAAATGTGGAGTTTGAGGCTTTGAGAGAAAATCTGATCTGAATGCATGTATTTCATACAAAGCATGCAATGATTCTAGCTTAAGATTTTTTTTTTAATTTCTAAAATATAGTTTTTACACTATATGAACATTCACTTTGAAAAGAATGACAAAGAGAAATCTGGGAAAAACTAATGTATGAAACGTGTCATTTTGCTAGTATCCATCATTATGCTTTAGAGTCATTAGGACTGGCATGAAAAATGGTTTTAAAGAGATCTTCACTAAGTCTAGTGAGAGGAGAGACCTTTTCCCTCCCCTCTGACCCAGGGGCACGTGTTTCACCTGTGCTAATTTGTCCGAAGGTCTGAGGAGGAGGATGGCGATGAGACTTCGGCCACACTCGGCCCGCGAGCGCCGCACGATAACCTGTACCGCGTACACATGCCTAGCCTGTACAGCTGTGGCAGCAGCACCTACGGCAGCGAGGCTAGTCTCCCTGCTGCGGCACACACTGTCAGCAACGCACCAGTCACTGAGTACATGTGAGTGTAGCCACGCTAACCTCATCCTAATGCATGGGCTGGATTTGAAGGACCCTACCGGTATTACAGGTCCTGTAGTGTAGGCTCGCTAGCCTAGATTACTGCATGGGCTTTGCTCGATTTACTGTAGGCTTCAGAATAGTTGCTAATACTGCATGGGTTTTACTTCTTGATTAAAGTTATCATATATAGAGCCCCTGAACGGCGTGTAGAAACAAATATAATATGGCATGGGAAGTATAAGTAGAATATTCAGCTTGTGCAATGAGTTTTACTATATGATAGATAATGTTTTACACAACCCAAGCGATATCTATCATGATATAGTGCATAGTGGTATCACTCAGTGGCTTTTGCGTATTACTCCTACCCTGCAGTTCAAAGCTATCTGTCAGATTTGTAAAGTTTAGTGCATCGCGGTGTGGAAATCCCTCCCTTGAAGAGGGAGTCAGAGTAACTGGTATCTCGTTTGTGACGCAGGAGCCAGAATGCTAACTTTCAGACCCCTCGGTGCGAGAACACGCCACTCATTGGCAGAGAATCCCCCCCGCCGTCAGTAAGTGCACAAGCACATTTACACAAACACACATGTTTGTAGGTGTACAGTCGTCACACATTTAGTTACTCTTTTAGTAAAACGAATGGATCTTCTTGAAACCCTGCCCCATGCTTGACATAACTGATTTATAGTTCTTTAGATAATCCAGAAAAAAGGATGTGTGATAGTATTTATGCTTGTCTCTTACCAGCTTTGACAACTAAAACTTCAATTTTAGTGTAGTTTTATCATACTGATGAGCACTGTCAACTCAAACACACACATAAAAGAGTCTTGAAGGTCATTTTGGCAGCCTGTATGCGACATCAATTACTAGTCGTCTTTGTGTAGCCACCTCAAAAATGTCATCACAAACAACAAGGTGAAATGGACCCAACCAAATTTGTCATCATTTGCTTATTTTCTTCCTTGGAATGTGAAAATAAAAGGTTCTCTTTTCCATACAATAAATGTTAATGCCAATGGGAAGGACGTGGTCCAAACATGACAAAAAGGCATCCTAAAAGCTGTTTATACAACAAGTGAAGCCTAGCGATAGCTCTATGTGAGGAAGATAACTAAATAAAATTGTAAGATATATTGTGGTGTTATACTTGAATTTACTGTATAACTTCAATACAATACCTTTTCAATACCATGGGGTATTATTGTTATTATTACAAAAATGTTGGAAATCTTGCAACATATTCCAATTCCAAATGCACGTTAAACTCGGAGTTTGCTGCATTTACTGTGAACCGAGCCACTCTGAGACTGTAAATACGCTGGATCATGAGCTGCTAGCATGTAAAAACAGTGATGTGCTTCACTCTGAAACATACAGTGCAACTGACTGTATACTTAATTAAAATACACTCTGTGTCAACTTGATGTCAGAGAGAGGAGAAAGCGCAGTTGGTACCAGTGTACTGGTGCTGTGGAAGAGCATTGAAACCCTTTCAAATGTTCAGAATTGATATGTATCAAAAAATGTATACGTCTAACAGTATTTAAATGTAAAAGGAAGATTTTCTGCAAATAACTTAAATTTCGGTCTCTTCTCACAAAGCTATTGTACACCTTCATAAGATTTGTAATAAAATGCATTGTTAGTATAGACTACTTTTAGGGTATATTTATGGCCTTTGTTTGTCAATTTTGGTGCTCAACAGCGTCCATTTCCATTCATATGCATTGTATGAAAAAGGGCTGCATGAACATTCTGCTAAATTTCACCTTCTGTGTTCTATAGAAGACCATTTGTATGGGTTTGGAGTAAATGGTAGTAGATTATGCATTTTGGGTAAACTATTTCTTTAAAATATATTCTGAGATATCATTTACTTCTCTTCTTATTTTTAAGTCAAGGCCCCTCACTGAGTGAAAGTGGGCCTTGCAATGCTACAGAATCGTGGAGTTTGCATGATTGCATGTATAGTCCCTGACAAGACCAGAGAATGCTTCTCCTGGTTCACGTGCGGTGAATAAGGGAGCACGGTACTCTTTTTGAAGGGGCAGGGCAGCTCTTTTAATCAGACTTGGCATGAGAGGGCATCTTTCATTCTCCCACTAGTTTAGAGTTCAGAAAACGAGAACACTCAGACCTCTTCTAAGCGCCGCACTCACTCCGTCTTACTTTCTAGGTGTTTTTTCCTTTGATTTTGTGTTTATGGGCCCTGGACGTGACGCATGCGTATTCAAACTCCAGACTGGAGAGACCACCCAAGAAACAATGTTTCTTTGAAAGGATCTGATTCTCAATAATGTCATGGTCCAGGATGCTGCTTTTTGGTGCCTGTTCTTGCTGGAATTGGAATCGCTGATATATTATGGAATAGTCTCTCCTTCTCTGGATTTTATGATTCAAAATATGCATGAATTTTGTCTCTTTCTAACCCAACTGAAAAACATCCCTCATGCATGTCTGTTTAGTAAAGTGTCTCACATGAAAACCCCACCCCTAAACAGCTGTTGATATTATCCCACATATAGCTGCATTATCTATATGTGTCATTCTCATCTACTGTTCTTTTCTTTTCCTATTTGTCATGGTGTTAACTTTACTTCTTTTCATTTTCACATTAATTGCACTCTTTTTAATGGAACTTAACACTCAAAAGCCGATCGTGAGGAGAAAATGTATCTTATAATGATAATGTGCATCATCACAGTAACTCTTGGCTTTAAAAAACCATCAGGCTGTCCAAATGACTGTCAGTTTGTCTGTTACGCATGTGAGTGAGTTAGTGAGAACGACAGAATGAGGTTCATATTTATATGTGCTTCATGTTTGTAAAAGCTACGGCTATACTCTGCCCTAAAGCCCATTTAGACGCTGTAACTTTTCATCACTTTGACTAAATAATCGTGCCACATTAGGAAAAAAGTTGATATCGTATTGTAAAAATAACTCTTCAGAATGATGTGATGGTGTCTTCCTTCCCCTTTTCCTTGTTTTCTCACCCTGTTTTGCAGTACACCTCAAGCATGAGGGCCAAATATCTGGCAACCAGCCACCCAGACCAGTCCAGGCCATCAGAATCCCAGAACGGTCTGGAGCCCAACATGCGACCAGACCTAACCAGCCGTTCAGCTCCAAACAGCCGACCAAATTCAGCTATCCACCGACCCCACTCCGCCATCCATTAACTATCCTCAAAAGCGTAACCAATAGTCATCTACCTGTCAAGTCCACCAGTACAAAGTTTGTCTCCACCTCGATGTTCAGCCCAGTAAAGAAATTCACCCTAACAATCAGTCAACCATGCTTACCTACTCTGGCTTCTCAAAGACTCCATTCTGCCAAATTTTATTCAAACTGCCATTTTTTTTACTCCCCTAATCATCACAGCAACTACACTGCCCTCTTCTGGAGGACTCCTTTCAGTCGTCAGCACAGTAGCTCCCATACTACCCTTACAGAGATTCTCTCAGGGCAGCCATATTGGCAAGGACTGCAGGACCACATTATCACAGCAGGATAATGGTTTATACCATTCATTTTTAAATCTCTTGCCTTGTTGCGCAAGAAATGTCACTATGACATTTGATTTTATGATGGAGTTCTATTTTTAAGTGTTTTGCAAAATTACATATAGTTTAACGAGGTTTTAAAGATGCAGCTTTTGCGCTTTCTCTGCAGTTCCTGACAATATGGCAGCATTCTGCTATTACTACAGCCACAATCCAAGGTATTCATCATTGCTATCTGATGTTAACGGAGATGTTTACTCGTTTACAACTGTTCATGAGTTAACTGAATCACATACTTGTGACTCTGTGGTTAAAGAAACGTTCCTGTCATCGAAGGCCACTCTTTGTATTTACAGTGCAGTGTAATCTATGGTGTACCACAGTGTGAATTGACAGCCATCAAGCCTTTGAGCCATTATGCACATTCAGTATCTTATTCTAGAAGGGAAACAATTGCACAGCACACTGTCGGTGTGTGTTTGTGTGCGTGGCGTGTTTGCCTTGTGCATTAGTGAGTGTGTTTTAAAACAGCACAACTCATGAGCTTTGCTCTTTGTAAATAGTAAGTGTTTTTGTACTTTAAAACATCTAAATGATCAACACTACAAACTCAGTGCACTAATCTTCTGTGTAACAGTGCAGTGCAGCATTTGCCGTGGCTTAGAGCTGCAGTGAAGAAAAAAATTGTCAATGAACTCTGTGATGAAATAATAGTACATGTTTTGTAGACATATCACTTGAATTTGTGAATACACTTGTGGGTGCTC
>JAFVLL020031503.1:111142-213130 GCA_021397915.2 Tor tambroides
AAGGTGAAGCAATGGCATTAAATGAAAAACGCATTTTAGAAAAAGTTAACAGTAGTTTTGTAGTAAGTACTACTTTCTTTTTATTCCTCATTTTTACTTTTATCTTAACCTGTCGTCTCAGTTGCATGCTGGTCTTGTCTGTATTATTTGTGCAACAAACATTTGACTCCACTCTCTGTGATTCAGTTTCTGAGGGGAAATATTCCAAATATTTCAGGCAAATATTAATGTACTTATCATGGGGTAAATCTTGTCTGGAGTAGTAGTTCATAACGAATTTTCAGTACCTCCTGATTAACTAAATCATAGAGAGATGCAGCTATTTGGCTGTGATCCCAAATATCAAGCATAAAAATGCATTTAATATTTGCTGTGTAAAAAAAGAATTTAAGCTACTTACATGGTAAACAAATATTCAAACAAAGCATATATCGCCACGCAGTCATGTTACAACCTTGAAATACTCACAACACACTTTACAGTGGAAACACATCCCTGATTTGTTCATATGTGACCCTGGGCCACAAAACCAGTCATAAGGTCAGTTTTTTGAAACTGAGATTTGTACATAACCTGAAAGCTGAATGAATATGCTTTCCATTGATGTATGGTTTGTTTGGATAGGACTCAAACATTGGATAGGATTTGGCCGAGATACAACTATTTGAAAATCTGGAATCTGAGGGCGCAAAAAAATCAAAATATTGAGAAAATCGCCTTTAAAGTTGTCCAAATGAAGTTCTTAGCTATGCATATTATAAGTTTTGATATATTTACAGTAGAAAATTTACAACATATCTTCATGGAACATGATCTTTACTTAATATCCTAATGATTTTTGGCATAAAACAAAACTTGATAATTTTGATCCATACAATGTAATAATGTTGGCTGTTGCTACAAATATACCCGCGCTACTTATGACTGGTTTTTGTGGGCCAGGGTCACATATGTTCCTCTCATTATTTTCACTAGTATTTTTTTTAGTTTATGTGCCACTTTGTGATGTTTCAAACAAAAATAGAGGAATCAAGGGATACTATTCCATTGTATGGTTCTCATTTACCCTTTCAATATATTGCAACTGGGTTATTGGAGTATTTTTCCCATTCACTTTCTCCATGTAAAAATTTCTTGAAGAAATTGGCTGAAGCTTTGAACCAAACCAGTCAGAAAAATGTCTTTTTTTTTTCAGTGTGATTTCTCTTTTTATTGTATAAGTTTGTATTATTTATTTTCTTCCATGGAACTCTTTAAATTTTAGTATTGTTTATATACTATTAAAGTTTTTTCAGTATTTTGAATTGGCTTTTATTTTGTAGATTTTCAGTTTCCACTTTAATTTTAGTTTCAGTAACTTTACGTTGAATTTTACTAACTGTATGTGCTTTTGTCATTTTTATTACTTTTTCAAATATTTCTGAGCTTTATTTTTATTTCAGTTTTAGTTTGAATCATTTTAGTGCTTCAATTTAAACTTTATTTCAGTTAGTTTTTAAATTAGTTTTTCACTCAATATTTATATTTTATTTTACAGTACGTCAGATTTATTTAGCTGTCAAACTCCAAAAATGAGAAAAATGCACCAAAATCCATCCAACTTGTGTTCTCATGCACATTCAGATATGGCATCTCAAGACATGTTGCAGCAGCTTTGATGTCAGAAATCAATTTGTTCTTGTCATTAGACTTAAATGTATGTAAACAAAGATTTCCAATTACGAATTATTCACATTTTGGTCTGTTCTTTACACAAAGATATTGTATGGCCTCAGAGGTCTAATATTATAGTGTAAAAGTCATATGGACCACTTTTATGATCCTTTTTGGGTCATTATTGCAGCTTGACAGCCTCAGTTCCCATTTTCTTTTACTGAATGGAGAAGAGTGGCCAGGACATTCTGCAAAATTTCTCCTTTTGTGTTCCACTGATGGAAAAAAAAGTAAATAATTTTCTTTTTTGGCTGAACTATTCCTTTAAATTATTTGATACCTTTGTACTTTTTCATTTGGAATTCTAAACATTCTAAACAGTGTTTTTTTGTTGTTGTTGTTTTTTTTGATAGATATGAAGATAACAGTCATAGCATTTGATCAAAAACACAGTAAAATGATAAGAATTTAAAATAGCCTTCTATTTGAATATATGTTCAAATCTAATTCATTCCTGTGGTGGCAAAGCTACATTTTCAGCAGCCATTACTCCAGCCTTTTTAAAATATATGTTGGAATTTGGTAACACAGTAAACATTATAGAACCTCTAAAACAATGGATTTTAAAAGAGACCAACCAGCCGAACATGTGTACAGACATAGCACACAGTGCCTGCAGTGTAATGTCGGCCTCTGATTCATTCCACTACAGCTGTAGAGCACCTGAGCCTCTGTCCACCCACCCACACACTAACACACAAGCTCACACAGACACACACGGCCAGATACACACACGAGTGAGCTGTGCTTAGCATTGCAGCTGTGTGCAAATGTCTTTTAGGCATGTAACATGCATCTAAATTGAAAAGAAATACAATGTGTGTGTGCAATTCCATGTGCAAGAGCATGCATGTGTGTGTGTCTCTGTGCGCATTCATGCTACAGGCAGGAGCGATTGCTCCTCATGAACTACTTCACAAATGAGAACATCTCTGTTTCCTAGCAACGCTGACCAAACAGCAGCGTTAGAGAGCGGAGTCAAGTGCTCTAAACCCTAAACCCACACACACACACACACACACACACACACACACACATACATGCGTGCACACTCACACTCCAGCCCCAGAGTTCATTCAGTATGTATAAACAGACTCATGTTTAAAAGTTGGGGATGACAAGTAAACTCATACAATATAAAGTGACATAATGCTGTGACTAATATCAGCTGTGTTTGATGAGAAACAGCTTGTGCTCTCTTCACTCTTTCTCTGACTTTGTCTTCAACCTACTATTAATTTGTAAACTAAATAGATAACTGATTATCTGCATGATTATGTGTCTATATATATACACATATATATATACACACAGTTTATTTGCAAAAACAGATAACTCCATTTTTATTAATTTTCATAAATCATGTTTTGTATTGTTACCATGTTTTTATTGTGTCAGTTAGCTGTATTTTTGTAGTTATTATTATTTAATCAAAACAACCCAACTGCAGTTTGATTGATATTAATTGGAATGCAGGATAAAAAAAAAAAAAAACATGATTTTTGAACATTTAGTTATCTGTTTTTGCAAATGAACTCTTCATATGTCTTTATATAGTTAAGTTTGATTGCTCTTGACTTAAATGTTATGTTTGAGGTTGGTTAAAAAATAAAAATAAAATTGTATTATGCTCATTTAGGGTTTTGTTTTTGTTTTTTTCATGATAAAATATAGTAAAAAAAGAAATTAAAATGTCACTTTTGATCAGTTTAATGCATCCTTTCTGATTAAAATTATGAATGTCTTTAAATATTAAAAAAAAAAAATATATATATATATATATATATATATACCATTATAGAATTAGCATCTATAGTATAATACACTCCAGAGTCATTTGTTTCAAATTTTAAAATCAACACTGGTGACATAATAAATGACCCTGACTGCTTTAGTTTGTAAGCACTCATAATGGCTCCCATTGGCGTTATGTTTCACATAATGATGTGAAGGGTCCTTTGATAGTCCTCATGGTCTTGTAGAGCTGCAGGTTCCCACAGTAACATCAGCTTCTTGTTTGAGTTCACAGTCCTTTCCCACATCTGTCTACTTCTGAAACCTAACCACCCACAATGTAGGGTGTAACCGCTGAAGGGTAAGAACCCCTCCTTAACACAGCGGTTTTCAGCTTCTGCAGTGGTTCTCCTCACGCGTCACTCAGCAGAACACACAGGACATGCTGGTGTAAAATGATAATACACTGCATGCTGTATGATGTAGCCTTTGTGGTTTGTTAAAAGTCAAACATCACCATCATTACCACAACTTCACGTTTCAGAGCACTTATTAATAGCTATGAAACTTAGTTAGTCCTGCGCTGTTCTATAGAAATGAATGATGCCTTAAATTGTACGATTGTTGATTAGAGGTGTGTGGGTTACTCTATTAGTCTCTATGCTAGTAAAAAAAAATATCGTAAATAAAGACAGTAATGGAGATGCTGTGATGGCTAAAATCATATACAGTACATTTCCTGTGTGTCCATTTTGGATCGTATAGTTTAGTCTGTTTCTCCAGGCATAACCCTGTGGAGTTTTAAAATGTGTTTCTGTATATTACAGGTGCCAGTCATCCGGATGATTTATGTGAAAGTGTTCACACCTGAAAAAACATTCTCATTAGCTACATTTGACTGTTTGACATGCACCACTAAGTTTCATGTATCCTTTCTTCATGAATAGATAACAATGCACCTCTTTTTCTCTCTTTTTCCTTCCTAGGTTTGTTTGGCATATGCATATGAGACTAAGGACGCTCTGTGTTTGGTGTTGACTATAATGAACGGTGGTGACCTGAAGTTTCACATCTATAACATGGGAAACTCAGGCTTTGATGAACAGCGTGCCATCTTTTATGCAGCAGAGATCTGCTGTGGCTTAGAGGACCTTCATCGAGAGAGGATCGTCTACAGGTATGTTTATTAAAATCAACACACTCACATTTTACAATGTTTATATGCATTTAGCAGAAATCTGCAAATTTTCCAGGATGTGAATGATAAAAGGTTCTGTAGTTAACTCAGGACTTTTTCTTTGTGTTTTGCATGGAAACATTTTTTGAAGATACTGAACAGTGGAAGGCATAGCAATGTTTGGCTGCGTGATTTGAATATATTTACATTTTTAGGTATATTTTTGAATGTAAGGCTTTGCTTTCCGTCTATATTGGCAGGCATCGTATTCTATGCAAAATGAATATAAACAAATTTAGATTTTTTTTCATTTTGTCTGCGCCTGTAATTCAAAACAGGCAGATTCAGGAAACAGTTTGTATGGAATTACCTGGTCACAGCAGTGCTAGTAATAGAGCAGGATTATTATATCATCTTCTGTCAAATTACTTGGTCAATAGTATCCAGATTTTCACCATGTGTTACAACACTGTTCAAAAGTTTGGGATTTTTATGTTTTTTTAAAGAAATGAACACTTAGTCAGCAAGGACACATTAAATTGATCAAAAAGACATTCATAATGTCACAAAAGATTTCTATTTCGAGTAAATGCTGTTCTTTTGAACTTTATATTTATCAAAGAATCCTGTATCATGTATCATGGTTTCCATAAAAATATTATGCAGCAAAAACTTATCAGCATTGATAATAATAGTAAGAATGTTTCGCATGCACCAAATCAGCGTATTAGAATGATTTCTGAAGGATCGTGTGACACTGAAGACTGAAAATTCAGCTTTACAATCACTGGAATAAATTACATTTAAAATATATTAAACTAGAAAACAGTTTTGTAACTGTAATATTTAAGAATATTCTGTTTTCCTGGGTTTTTGATCAAATAAAGTTTTCTGGTGACCAGAAGACTTGGTAACATTTTATTTTAAGGTGTCCTTGTTACACATGTCACATGTACTTACTATTAAAATAACAATAAATTATGCAAAATTACATGTAAGTAAACCTAAGACAAACCCTAAGCATATAGTAAGTACATGTAGTTAATTAATAATTACACTGTAACAAGGACACCTTAAAATAAAGTGTAACCGAAGACTTCTCTAAAAAAAAAAAGTTTCGTTTTTAAAAATTAAAGTTATTAGATTTCAGCTGTGTGTAAAATGAATGTATTCCCTGTTTTTGCAGAGACTTGAAGCCTGAGAATATTCTCCTTGATGACCGTGGTAAGCTGTTTTTATTCACTACCACGTTTTATGGCCTGTTTTTGCTTCTGTTTATCTTATTTACACATATCTACACTTGGGGGTGGACTCTTGACTTTTGCTAGTAGGGAACAACATAGCAACTACCTAGCAACCACATAGCACTGCCTTGGCGTTCACCCAGAACACCCTTGCATTGTGGCAGCGAGTTTTGCACAAGCACACACTACTAGATTTTCTTCATAAAGTGTAACCACCTTATTCAGATCATTAACCTCTAAGGGAAACATTATTTTTACCTGTGCCATTTTGAAGTATGTCATGTTTGTGCATGTCAGGAATGATAATACTGCAGGTTTTAATGAGATGCTGTTCTCCAGGGCACATCCGTATTTCTGATCTGGGACTGGCCGTCCAAATTCCAGAGGGTGAGACGATACGAGGGCGCGTTGGCACGGTGGGATACATGGGTAAGAGCCAAACGCATTCCGTATCTCTTTAGCAGTACTTGTCCTGGAGTGTTTGACCTCATGCTTCTCTCTATGTGTTTTTAGCACCGGAGGTCATTCAGAATGAGAGCTACACCTTCAGTCCCGACTGGTGGGGTTTGGGCTGCCTGATATACGAAATGATTCAGGGTCAGTCTCCTTTCCGTCGCCGCAAAGAGCGGGTGAAGCGAGAGGAGGTGGACCGTCGTGTATGCGAGGAGCAGGAGGAATACACTGAGAAGTTCGTTGAAGATGCTAAAGACATCTGCCGACAGGTGCAGATCTAATGCTCTTTGAGGGTTTTTGTGCTATTGCGACCTTAAAATAATGTCAGAATGATCATATTTATGAGATGAGATTACATGAATAATGCCACAGTGTCATTTTAACCAGTGGGAAAAAGTTGCGGGTGTCAGCTAAAAAATGATGGCGAATTAAATTGGTATTGGGGTCAGTGACATAATTCTAATTTTAATCTTAATGTATTCATTTATTCAAAGATGCATAAAAATGCAGTACATCTCTATTATTAACTTGTTTTAATTTCTACGATATAATTAACTTATTTTTGGCAGGCATTCATTTGTTTTATTATTTTATTATCATTATTTATATTATTATTATTTTATCATGAAAAAATTAAGTAGTTATGTTAAAATCTTATTTTACTTAATTATACACCATATCAGTGTTATTTTAGTATTATATAAATATATATATATATATATATATATATATATATATATATTTTAGTAATTCTAAAAAATTCTATTTAGCTTTAATTTATTTTATTTCATTTCAGTTTTAGTCATTTTATTACTTTAACTTAAACTTATTTTATTTCAGTTATTTGCCAAGGCAGCTTTTTTCCATCTAATATTTATGTTTTATTTCAGCTTTATTTCAGTGAACAAAAACAATTTTAATCGTCTTAATTTTACAGTAGTTCATGAAAACAATACTGCACCACATTGCATTTTTAGGGTCATTAATTTTAAACTTTTTTGAAAGTGCTATACGTTTTTTTTTAAAGCATCAGCTAGTTGTAAATGTCTTGTAAAGAACTTGTCATGTGTTTAAACTAGATTTTATTTTTGGTCCTTTTCTTTATCATGGACACTCAGAATTAAGTTGAAATGCTGAATGTTGGCTGTAGTGCGTAATATTTTCTACATGGGAAAAAGTTCATGCGTAGTTGTGGAAGAGTGTGAGTTGTTTAGTCCTCTCTCATGGTGTCATGGAAGACTGCGACCTCAGGGTCACTTTCACTTCCACTGGGATTTCTCCTCTTCTGTCAGCCTCACTTCTTTCCCTCTCTTTTCCTGGGCTCCACAGTTGTTATGTAAAGATCCAAAGGAGCGTTTAGGGTGTCAAGGTTGTGGAGCGGCTGAAGTCAAACTGCATCCTATTTTCCGAAACATCAACTTCAAGCGATTGGAGGCCAACATGCTAGACCCGCCGTTCTGTCCTGATGTGAGTTATTCATGGGCATTTATTAATTTTTATCTGCTTGATTAAAAAGACTTCTATTAGACTAAGCGTGTAGGATTTTCCAAATGGATATTGGTCATATTCATTTTTTTTTTTTTATAGCCACGTGCTGTGTATTGCAAGGATGTTCTGGACATAGAGCAGTTTTCTACAGTCAAAGGTGTAAACCTGGACCCTACAGATGATGACTTCTACCACAAGTTTGTAACAGGAAGTGTCTCCATCCCATGGCAAAATGAGGTACTGCATTCTGGTCACTAGGGGATAATAATGTCCATACTACCGTTTGGGTTGGCAGCATTTGTTAATATTTTTAAAAGAAGTCTTTTGCTCAGCAAGGCTGCATTTATTTCATCAAAAATACAGTAAAATTGTGAAATATTTTTGCAATTTAAAACAATATTTATATTTTAAAATGTAATTTATTTAAAATGCATCATTACTCCAGTGTCACATGATCTTTCAGAAATCATTATAATATGCTGAACAGTTGCTCTGGTTAATACTTTTTTCAGTTTTTTTTTTTTTTAACTAAAAATATTTTATTATAATCTAAATATAATCTTTACTGTCACTTTAGATCAATTTAATTTTATAGCTCTGTGCTCTTGTAATATGTCAACTTTTAGGGATTTTAAGGAGAAACATCTGAGAGACAACTCCAATAAATCAATAAAAGCGTAACTTCTTAGGAATAAATTTTTTCTCTGGACATGATAGATTAAATTATTGATCAATCTAAATGATAATGTAGTCATGATGTGAAATAGAGGGATTGTGGACTGTACAGATGTGTATTGTGTGTGTGTATGTGTGTTTTATTTCAGATGATTGAGATGGAGTGCTTTAAAGAGATTAATGTGTTCGAGATGGATGGAGCACTGTGTTCTGATCTGGATGTGAACAAGCCAAATCCAGCACCCAAGCGAGGATTCTTCTACCGTTTATTCCACCGAGAGGCAAGTGCTAGCGTGCCGCCCGCCGCGGTCAGAGGGGGTGGGGCTTGAGGTATTTTCTGGCTCTTTCCAAACAGACCTTCCTACCTTCGTCTTTTGATTTTATTGCCAATACATCTTTGTTTACCTTTTATGAACTCAAATGGTAAAACCATCTCTGCATGGCCAAACTCAGGCATTGTTCATATATGAAATGTAAACTGACAAATATACTCATTGTTAAAGTCAACATGAAACAATGTTTGCAACCTATTTTGCTTCTGTAATGTTACGTATTACAACTAAAACAGGATTTGAAACAAAAAAGAGTTTTGATTTCATGTTGACTTTAAGCCTTGCAGTATGAATGTTGTCAGTCTCTTTCTGTGTGTGTGTGTGTGTGTGTGTGTGTGTGTGTGTGTGTTTATGTGGTGGTGGGGACAAACCTCTACAACACTGTTACAAACTGAGCCTTTAATTTAGGTTTATTCTGACTGACCCTAACCAGAGTAATACAAACCTCAAAGCTGATGACTAGTCAGTTTGACGTTTGAATTTTTGTGGATTACCACTTATTGCAGAGTTTTGTTGTTTAAATGACAGCTGATTCCAGTTCGTACTTTAACTCTGTAGGTTTGCAGTTGCACTGAGACTAAAAAGCTGCCATTGGGTACCTATAATTTCACCTCCAATTTAAAAGATCAATTTCAATAAAACCACTCCCACTTCCCATCAGCTGCCAATCAGAATGCTAAACGTATGAATGTTCAACTGTATTTATGAACTGTATTAAACTGTATCATAATTAAAGAAAAGGGTATGAGTTTAAAGAATTTTGTACATTTGTACTTGAATTATGTGTAGATGTATATTTTCACTAAAGGTTGTATTGTACAAAAAGCCATAGAAATACCACTTGAATGCATATATAATGTTTTTATTGTTATTATTTTTCATCTGTACTGAATATGAAATGTGTATTTCTTTTTAAGCACAATATAAACACTCACTTTTATTTTTTTAAAGCTAACCTCCTGTTAGCACTGCCTTTGTTTGTATGTTAGATTGTTTGGCTGGACAGATTTGGTGCACTTGTTTTGTACAGTGGGGTAAGACAAATCAACATAAAGAAAGGAGTACAAATGATCTGTTCATCATTATCATTTCTAGTGGTCAGCTGAAATGGGTTGATGGCTGATGGTCAATTGCTGATAAAAACTGTATAGCCTACATATACAGTGGGGTCCAAAAGTCTGACAACACCAAGCAAAATGCTTCTGATTTCTATATATCTAATTCAGTACAATTTTTAAATACAAATTATATGATCAGCATAACAATTTGAGTAAAGGTTGAATTGAAAATTAACCAGAATATTAGAATGTCATAGTATTTGGTTTGTCTAAGTCAAACCAAATTTGTTTATTTGATTAGTAAACTACACTAAAAAAATTGGTGTAGAAACAATTTTCACTCAGAAATTGCTAGTAAATGCACTCCAATGTTTTATTTACACATTTTTAGAAATCTGATATACTTCATTTTCATTTTTCTGTTTTAAATGTTTTCTTCTTTTAAAGCATTCTGTTTATTTCTGTCCTACATTTCCGACATCTCCGACATCCTACATTTTCAGTGTAGCCTCAGACTTATGAACTCCACTGTATAATTTATATTTTTAAAACAAAAATTGTCTTTTGACAAAGTTTTGGTGGATTTTTCTACTGATACAAGGAAGCGTTAACACTTATGTTACTGATAATGGGAGTGCCAGTAGCTAGTGCCAATAGCCTCAAAATGACCAAATATCGGACAATTAATTAGCCTGATTGATATATCAGTCTGTTTCTAGTCATGACCATTTCCCCATAGCTTCCATGCAGTCCATGCAGCTGTAAAGAAGTGTATGAACAAGTAATTCCTATATCTTGGATCTCTGTGCATCAGGTGACTAATACCTGTTTTGGTCATGTGCATAAGACAAAAACACACATTTGTTCTAATTTTGAAACATATTTTGGACATATTGCGTAATTGCCCACTGATAAACAGTTTACAGTGGCTGATACCAGTGCCGATATTTAGAGAGCAGGATGGCTGATGTAATGCTGATATATATACACGTAAATAATTAATAGTTCACCCAAAAATGAAAATTTAGTCACCCTCATCCAGGTCATGTAGATGAGTTGTTTTCTACATTGGAACAGATTTGGTGAAATGTAGCATTCTGTCACTTGCTCACCAATGGATCCTCTGCAGTGAATGGGTGCCGTCAGAATGAGAGTCCTATAACAGCTGATAAAAACATCACAGTAATCCACACGACTGCAGTCCATCAATTAACTTGTGAAGTGAAAAGCTGTAAACAAACCCATCATTAAGATGTTTCTAACTCCAAACCATTGCTTTCAGCGAAAATGCTTTTTCTAGTGAAAAAAAAAAACTTTATCAGGAGAGAAATATGCACAGATCAAGCACCATTTAAAAGTAAAAACAGTCCTCTAAATGAGTATGTCAGTGGATTTTGATGTGAGAGGACATCAGAGAATAGACTTTTTCACTGAAGGAATCGTTATGAATCATAGACTGGTATTTTAGCCAGAAGCAACAGTTTAAGTTTTATTTGTTTCTAAAAAATCAGCTGTTTAAAAACTCATTCTGACGGCACCCATTCACTGCAGAGGATCCATTGTTGAGCAAGTGATAGAATGCCACATTTCTCCAAATCTGTTCCAATAAATAAACAAACTCATCTACATGTTGGATGGCCCAAGGGGGAGTATAGTTTCAGCAAATGTTCATTTTTGGGTGAACTATTCCTTTAATGATATCATATTACACTGTATTTACTCAAAATCCACATAAAATTGAAAAGATTTCGGACCTGACGCAGGGGAATAATAAAACTTTTGTTAAGTGGATATAGTTATGGACTGATAATGATAATCTCAAAATGACCCAAATCAATTTTGTTGACTGTTTTCTGATATCCACCACATTCAGTTCAGCTTTCTGCTCTCATGGTTACCTTTAGTGCCATCAGGAATCTTTACAGTGGTTTCGAGCAGGCCAGTGTAAACTACCTAAATAAGCTTCATCTTTAAATTTGCTCACATGACGGCTCTTAAATGAGCTGTTGATTTTGCCTTAGGTATCTTATGTTCAGTTAATATTCCAAATGGAGTATTATGATCTGTTAACGATAATCATGTAATTAATGACTGTGCACCATGTCAGAACTGTGCAATCTGTTTATCATACACATGCACATTTTATGTTACATTGTGTTTATTCATTTGTTTTGCTTTTGTGTGTATTTGTATGCTGTTATTTCAGTCACAATGAGGTAATGCTTCCATTCAGAGATGGGAATTAGTCTCAGATATACCATTCCTAAATGTGTAGAAAAAAAACAGCAAGGCAAGGCCTATATTTCCCACTGAAATGTCCTTTGTATAGGACATTTTATTTGGATGCAGAAATGTCATTTTTTGATCTTAAAATTAATTCTCCTAGCCCGTCATAATATGCAGAGACAAAATAAACCATTTGGTCTCTGGCACGATCAAAACACTGCTCTGTTTGTTGGATAATACCAACCAATGGCACGAGTTGGGGGTGGGGTTATGACATACTGCAGCATTGACAGTAAAGCTCAAATAGGAAGCACTGTTTTATCTTTGACTGCTCCATCACCCATATTTGTTTCTCTCTTTATGAGGATCTTTATGGTCCCTTTTGCAAAGCTGTGAACTTAAACTCCTCTTCTGTTATTCATGTGTGCATGTTCTACTGTATCCATGGTTTTACAAGAGGAAGAGCACTCACTTTAGTTGACAATAAAATTATGAGTTGACATATGGCCATTAAAATGTACTTTTCATTCTCTATAAAAACTCACAAGGTGTCTGGGTTTTTAAACCTTGTATATTTGAAAATTACACTACCTTTTCCCTGTTTTCTCCCTTGCGGTCACATCTTTGATTCAATTACTCTATATATAGCGATAATAAAAAATAATTTAATTTGAAAAATGTTTCAATTTGGATTTAATTAAAAGCAGTTTTGACATGTCCTGGCTTAACCAAAAGCAGACCCACTTCTGGGGATTTGATCTATATTTAGCACTTTGTGAAGTTTAGAGACTATAATTTGTGACTAAAGACTTTGATTCATTTGGACAGAAGGTTCAAAATATAGAGATTCAATTTAAAATGTACACACAAACACAACTGTAGAGACTTCAGATTGACACTACGGGTCAAAAATATAGAAATGACAAATTCATCTTAACCTTACTGCTGTTTTATTTATTTATTTCATTCTTACACATTTGATGGTTGATGTTTAATTTCTCCTTTTTTGATTGACAATAGTCCAGCGCAATTATCTGTACAAAGTACATTTAAAAAAAAAATCTTTTTTTTTTCACTGATAAAGCTTTTGGCGTAATGGTTCAGTTGATGAAGCACTGACTAGCTGCAAGCTTAAAGGAATAGTTCAAATGAAAATTTGCTGAAAATGTACTCACCCTCGGGCCATCCAACATGTAGATGTGTTTGTTTATTTATTGGAAGGGATTTGGAGAAATGTAACATTCCATCACTTGCTCACCAATGGGTCCTCTGCAGTGGATGGGTGCCGTCAGAATGAGAGTCCAAACAGCTGATAAAAACATCACAATAATCCTCAAGTAATCCATAGGCCAAACTTTAAACTGCATGTAGCCAAAATACTCCAAATAGAAGTCCGTGATCTATATGATAAAGCGTCCTCCAGTGAAAAAGTCCATCCCTTGTTGTCCTCTCACATCAAAATCCACTGACATACTTTTTTTACTTGTAAATGGTGCTTATTCTGTGCATATTTCTCTCCTGATTCAGTTGAGGATTATTGTAATGTTTCAATAATCAGCAATTTGGACTCTCATTCTGACGGCACCCATTCACTGTGGAGGATCCATTGGTGCACAAGTGATGTAATGCTACATTTCTCCAAATTTATTCAGAGAGTGAGTAAATTTTCAGAAAATTAACATTTTTGAGTGAACTACTTCTTTAAGTTGCATGACATATAATGCCAACATGTCAGAACCTGGATGCCGTGATGTTAAGATTTTATGATGTACAGATCTGTTGCTCAAAACAGTCTGGTGTTGTATCACCTGACATCTAGAACTATTAAATTATACACTGCCATTTGTATAAAAACCTATTGGTCTTTTCTTGTGTATATGTGATGCCTGTGGATAGTTTTCAAGGTCCGGTGCTTTCTCAACATTAAATCAGCTAGTTTTGCTCGAAAAATATTTTTCCAGAATAATCTTGGTCTTTCTTTGAATTTCTTCAAATGGGTCATTTCTGATTAACCTTTTCATCCATATTCAAATTGTGGCCTTATATCTTAAGGATAACACATGTAATCTTTGAATATTATGTAAGTTCCTGCCAAAATTAAAAATTATTTTGGGTTACCTGAAAAAAGAGAGATGTATGAACTGACCTCAGGTTTTGGAAGATCTGGGAATATTTATTGAATATGTAATCACATACTGCATCAAAACATATTAAAAGAATAGGAAAATAAATGAGAAATAAATGAAAAAGACAAAAATGATGTTGGTCTCAAAGAGTGTCTTTCTACAACATTTTTAAAATAAACATTCTTTTGATATTCAGTGGCCTTGGAATGTATTTGGACACTTAGGTGGTATTATAAATGTCTGAACACCATTGTTTAAAAAAAAAAATCAAAGCAAGTTTATTTATTTATAATTGAAATAAAGATACCACAAGCCCACAAAATAAGTTGTTTGAAAAAAGACACAAAAGTATTTTGACATATTCCGGTTGTCAAATATTGCACGGACCAGTTGGTTAAAAGCAGTGTTATTTTAGTATCATTGAGATACTTTTATAGTTTGTATTCATATTTTGAATTAGTTTTAATAATATGGTTGTGTTTTTTGTCATTTTAAATATGTCTGTATAGTATAGATCAAGTTAAACTAAATGAAAATTAAAAATGTTGCCTTGGTACCTAGCTGAAATAAAATACGTTTAAACTTTATTTTATTTTATTTTACTTTGGTGTATTTTATTTCAAATAAAGACAATCTTATGCTTTTTTAGTTAACTAGAGTATAATAATTCTGATTAAAAGCATGTGCAAAAATTTTACAAAAATGTAGTTCATTTTGAATGCATCATTTGTTAGCATAAACTAACATTTTGTATCTAATGAAATGTTTAGTTATGTTTTATGTGTTCAAACATGTTTTGGGGCTACTATGTTCTCTGTATTTACATATCTGGAAAAGTCATGAAAAAGGTTGTTAAACAGTCAAGAGAAGGAAAACACATGGCATGAAGAAATACACTGAGTTCTTGGGTATTTGAGAAAAGGCTGGGAATTTCCCTCTTATTTGCTGTCCTGGTTATGCGGGGCCAATGACGGCACAGGTCTTCTGTCCTCTGGAGGTGTGTGTTTGAGATGAAGAGCGAATGGAAGCTTCATTAGCACTTTCAAAAAGGTCCTTCAGTTTTGGATGAAGGTCACCCCACACATCACCCATCTGAGGAATGAAAAAATAAATAATAATTAAAACTGCAAACAGCATTGAAGGGACCCTCGCACCTGGGCTCACCGCCACCTGGTGGCTGTAGGAAAACAGCGAATCTTGGGCAATATGCTTTGAAAGTGGTAAACATAGGAGGAATATGCCAGTCATTTATACAGTGCCCTCCACTAATATTGGCACCCTTGGTAAATATGAGCAAAGGCAGCTGTGAAAATAAATCTGCATTGTTTATCCTTTTTATCTTTTATTCAAAAAATTCACAAAATTCCAACCTATCATTGAAGTAAAACAATTGAAAGTGGGGTGAAAATCTCATTGTGAAATAAATGCTTTGTCTAGTTCACGTTGGCCACAATTATTGGCACCCAATTATTGCAACGTAATTTTTCCCAGGGTAACAGCTCTGAGTTTTCTCCTATAATGCCTGAAGAGTTTGGAGAACATCTGACAAGAGATCAGAGACCATTTTCTTCATCCAGAATCTCTCCAGATCCTTCAGATTCACTGCTTCTTCTCTTCAGTTCACCTCACTCATTTTCTACAGGGTTCAAGTCAGAGGACTGGGACAGCCATGGTAAAAGATTCATTTTGTGCTCAGTGACCCATTTTTGTGTTGATTTTGATGTTTGTTTTGGATCGTTGTCTTGGTGGAAGATCCAAACATGGCCCATTATAAGATTTCTAACAGAGGCAGTCAGGTTTTGATTTTTTATCTGTTGGTATTTGATCGAATTCATGATTCTATGCATCTAAACAAGATGTCCAGGACCTCCAGCAGAAATATAGGCCCACAACATTAAAGATCCAGCAGTGTATTTAACCATGGACATGGGGTACTTTTTATCCCTGTTTGTACTAAACTCATCTGGTGGGTTTGCTGCCAAAAAGCTCTTTTTTTAGTTTCATCTGACCATAGAAGCCAGTGTCATTTGAAGTTCCAGTCGTGTCTGATAACTGAATATGCTGGAGATTGTTTTTGGATGAGTGAGGAGAATTTTTCTTGAAGCTCTCTGGAACATCATGTGGTGATGTAGGGGCTGTTTGACAATTTTTTTCTTAGGTTTCTGACCCCGAGACTCAACTAATCTCTGCAGTTTTCCAGCTGTGGTCCTTGGAGAGTCTTTAGCCGCTCAAACTCTCCTTCTCAGCATGCATTAGGACGATATAGACACATGTCCTCTTCCAGGCAGATTCATAACATCTTTAGTTGATAGGAACCTCTTAATTATTCCCCTGATGGTGAAAATGAGGATTTTCAATGCTTTAACTCTTTTCTTACAGCCACTTTCTATTTTGTGAAGCTCAACAATCTTGCTCTGCACATCAGAACTATATTCTTAGGTTTTACTCCTTGTGATGGACGATTAAGGGAATTTGGGCTTTATGTTCCTCTTATTTATATTTCTGTGGAACAGAAGTCATGGCTGGACAATTTCATGCTCTTAGTCACCCTGGTGTGCTAAAAAAAGTAAATATGAATGGGAATATACTTCAGAGATATTTTACTCATATTTTACTCATCTAGGGGTGCCAATAATTGTGGCCAACATTCATTGGAGAAAAACATTTATTTCATCATAAAATTTTCTCCCCACTTTCAATTGTTTTACTTCAATGATAGGTTAGAATTTTGTGAATTTTTTGAGTGAAAGATCAAATGGATAAACAATGCAGATTTATTTTCACAGCTGCATTTGCTCATATTTATCAAGGGTGCCAATATTAGTGGAGGGCACTGTATGTGCCAAACTTCTTGCTGCCAGCTGGTGGTGCTATGATTATGGGCCTTTAGATGTGTTCAAGCCAGGACTCTTATCGAATGTGTGAAGTCGGGAGTCTTTTTTGTAGGTTATTGGTGTGTTACACGTGTCTACCGAATTTCGTACATGTATGTGAAACATAGCTCGAGGGACACTTCGTTGAAATTTTATAGGTGGCGCTAATGAGCCATTTTGCCACACCCACTTCTGAAACTCATATCAGTTATAAATCTTCTGGTGAACATGTTTAGGCCCTAAAAAATGCGATTCATTTTGGAGAAGAAACTGAGCAATTCCAAAAGGGTCCTTGCACCTTACTCTGGCCCAAAATACACAGTTCACACAGTTTAAATAGTGTTGAATTGATAAAACAATCTGAGGTAGTAGAGTTATTAGAAACACACCTCTTTGTGTCCTTGTATTTGTGAGTGGACAAATGTCCCCAGTATTGAAGTCACAAGGGGCAGATAGGTGAAGACCAGCTGGGTTTCTTGATGCAGACACAAAAGAGAGAAATAGCTTCTCATCTCCATGGTGATAATTGTGTTCTCCTGCTGTAGGATGACACAGAATAATATTTAGTTCACCTGACAGTGATGAGGATTTTACACTTTCTGTAGGTACATTGTTAAGCTAGCTGGTGGCTGGTGTGTGTGTGTGTGTGTGTTTGAATTTTTATGACTTTTACATGACCTTTCCAGTCATTCTTGATGACGACACATGTATTTTTGGAAATCAAATTCGCAAAGCGGCCGTTCACACAGAACACGTTTTTGAATTTCACTTTCTATTGTTTTAGTAAGCACTAGATGAACTTGTTAAAAGTTGCATTCGTTATTTTGCAGCGTCTTGCATAATGCGTATCGATGCCACAAACTTCTGTTTCTATTTGGCGTACTATTTATACACAGAAATTGACTTTGGAGTGTTTGGCGTGCATATAATACGCAATTTTTGCAAGCATTTGACACGCAATTTGTTGGCGTAGATATAATATGCACAAACCCCACACACCCCTAATCCTAACCATAGCGTATCACATGCACGCCAAAGTCAATTTCTGCGCATAAATAGCATGCCAAATAGACACTTTCATGAGATCGGGTTACGTGCATTCACCTTCATTCTAAAAATGCCTCACTTAAGTTAAATGTACATGTAGGCTAATTTAGAAAAACATTCATTATTCATTTTCACCAAAAAAGTTTTTAGTACATTGTTGTCATATAAATGTACCCTAAAACTTTTTTTCTTTCTAAAGAAGCTGTATATAATATATTTTTATATTTCTAGGCTGTGAATGTGTGAACCCTGCTGGATTACAAATGTTTTTCTTGTGGACAGTGCACCATGGCAGTATGTCTACCTGTATGCTTTAGTTTGGTTAAGTGTAGTTTGCATGTTGGTGTGTTTGCTATATGTTTTACCTGTGAGAGTCGAGACTCTGGTTGCTCAATGCTGTTCTGGTATTTTAAGTGTGTAGCCACAGGCCCACTGCGCTTTTCAAACGCTCTCTGATGCTCTAGTAACACGCCACTGTCATGACGATCACACAAGTCCTGTACACATATACATCCAAAATTATTAGCACCTGAATGTCCTTAGAAATTGGTTCAGTAATATATGACCAAACTCCTAATACTCCATCTTATACCAGCTGCATATGCCCCATTAACATCCATTAAAACAATTTTGTTGCAAAAATTGTTATAAAAAGTTGTATACAGACAGTACTCACTTTGTATGACTGCAGCTGTTCAAGGAGAAGGTTCAGTTTCTCCACCACCTCATCCTCCTCTCTGCTGCCCTGGTGTGTATGAAGTGGTTCGAAATACTGCATTTAATTTCTTTTCAACCACAGTCTGAATATTGTGGGTGTCATGATAACACTGAGGTGCTTTGAAGCTTTTTGTTCATACGCTCAGTACAGTCTGATGATCTGCATAATTGCAGTCATTTTTGTAGTGGTGTTTGTGATTAGACTAATGCTCAATAATGATCATGTTTTAATACCTGGTGTGCAGCTTTGTCGGCGAGAAGACCAAATTCTCCTGACATCTCTACAAGTGACTTCCTCTGTGTTTTCCATGCTTTGCTCATTGTAGCATTCACCGGTAGGTCTGATGTGTCCGAGCCCAGTTCACTGTTGAAGAGTCAGGTAATAACTGTCATATTTTCAATAAAACATACCAGTGTTGTTATTGTTAACTAAAATCAAAACCATTAAAAACATTTTTGGTATTTGAAATAACATAACCATTATTTGAAATGCAATAAAACAAAACATGAAAAGCAACATTTCTCATTTTCATTCAGTTTAGTACAAAATTTCATTCAGTTCAGTAAGTACAAAAATAAATAAAACCGAAATATAAATGAATAAACACTATAAAAAGTCATAAAAATACCAAACAAACTTACACATTTGCAACTAAATTTAAAATCTAAAAATATGAATTATAAAAATAAAATTAATTCAAAATATTAATAAAAGCAAATTAATTCAAAATATTAATAAAAACAAATTAATATATTAAAATATTAAATTAAAATATTAAACACAAACATCTAAAAATTGATAGAAAAACAGACACTTGTCATATTAGTTTTTAAATATAAATATTTACTAATTCATAAATTAATGTTAACATTAATATTATCAACAGATCATGACAAACTGTGCAGCTATACTTTTGCACACTGTACATTAGCCATGTACATTTGTGGGTATTTTTTATATCACTCCAGTTCACTCTATTTATAAATATTGATACTTAATATTTATATTCAAATCAATTAATGAAAATCCATATTTTATCATTTATGTTTAAATTAAATTAATAATTATAAATATGATCATATTTTATATATATATTCAGTTCAGTATGGTCTGTAGTGTTCACCTCAGGTCTTTGCCAAACATGAGCAGATCTGTTGAGTTCTCCCGTGAACGCTGAGCCATGCGCTCCGCTACATCTCTGAGTTTATTGAAACTGCTGTGGATATTTGCAATGACCTCTCGATTAGCGGCAGCCTGGGTCTGTATGTCCCCAGGAAGGTACACCTGAAAAATGACATGCAATATTCATTTTGTGTGTCATTTTACTTTCAGAAAGTACTGTGGTGAAAAACTGGTTCTTTGATATACCAATAGCATGATATTTACATGGTTTTTCAAAGAATATCATGGTATTTTAATTTCATGTTAGCTTTTACCCACCTTGCCATGCAAGGCCATTTGGGAGGTCAGAAACTCATCACCTGTCTTTTTATATGCATCACGCAGCATATTTTGAACCTCCTGTAACACACAAAAAAGGATGAACCCCTGTTTTATTCAACTTTGAAACAAACAACAGTTATTAACTATACTGCCATCTGCTGGTTTGAGGGCTTACCGCGCTGCTTGCCGACAGAAAGATGTTGACCAGCTCATCTCCTGCCAGGACTGGATGTCTAATCAGCAAGGTCATAAACCTTTGTAGACCACGGCGGCGGCTATCATTGAACTCTCGGTCTGACATTGAGTTCAAAACTGAAAATGAGCAGGATAGAGAGAGAAAAAACAGAGTTTTAGTTACACAAGTGTGTAGATTTAAGAAACAAACTCATTTGCAGAGAGTTCTCCTCACCTCCTTTAAGGATGCGTTTGGGGGGCAGAGGCGGGACCATCCTGTAGATGAACTTTTGCAGCAGCAGACCATGAAACACCTCAAAATCACTGTACCTGCGCTGAACCGGGATCTGGAAACACTATGTAAAAAGAGTAGAGAAGGTAATAGTGTTTAGGGAATACAGAATGGCATTTAGCAACTGTCTAAAGAAAATAGAGAGATAGCTATTTAGTGTTAAAATATATGACTGAAGTATAAGTTCAAATTGAGTTTACCTTGCTAACAATACGGTACTCCACGTGTTTGAGAAATGACAGTCCTTTCCTTCGAGGCTCTATCTCCACCAGCACACTGTCACCCAGTTCCTTTAAGGATAGTCCATCCACCACAGGGTTTTGCTGACCCAGAGGCATTTTTGCACCTGACAACAAATGCACAGGTTCAGTTAAGAGTGTGCAAATTATTCAGTGACTTTCAGAACGGTGAAATTGTTGAAAAGCCTATTTTTTTAGGTTCATATTGTTCAACCCAGACTGGCTTTTTGTGGGCAGTTAGCTTAGCATTAACTTACACAAAACATACACTATTGTTTAATGATGCTACCGTGCAAAAGTTTGGGGTCAGTATGATGTTTTGTTTAGAGAGAAGTTTTTATTCAGTAAGGACACAATAAATTGATCAATTGTGACAGTATAGACATTTACAATGTTACAGGAGATTTCTATCTCAAATAAATGCTGTTCTTTTGAACTTATTTATCAGGGAATTCTTAAATGCATCACAGTTTAAACACAAAACTGTTTTCAACATGGACAATAATAAGAAATGTTTCTTGAGCAGCAAATCAGTATATTAGAATGTTTTCTGAAGTATCATGTGACACCGAAGACTGGAGTAATGATGCTGAAATGTCCATTTTTCATACCACCCCCAAACATGTGATATAAACTTATTTAAATGATTATTGAGGGTCAAATCCCACCAAAACAAAACATCTGTTATTTGCTATAGTCAGTTATTTTTACTCTGGACATTAGAGGATTTCACATTTGTGACCCTGGACCACAAAACCAGTCTTAAGTCGCTGGGGTATATTTGTAGCAATAGCCAAAAATACATTGTATGGGTCAAAATGATCCATTTTTCTTTTATGCCAAAAATCATTAGGATATTAAAGCTCACGTTCCATGAAGATATTTTGTACATTTCTTACCGTAAATATATCAAAACTTTTTTTGATTAGTAACATGCATTACTAAGAACTTCATTTGGACAACTTTACATGCAATTTTCTTTCAGACGATGTATAAATCTCAATTTCGAAAAACTGACACTTAAGACTGGTTTTGTGGTCCAGGGTCACATTTGAAATAACTATGGTTGATTAACTGAAAATTCAATATCCATTTTGTATTATATAATGCTCATGCAAATCACTAAAAAACAGGGAATATTGTGATGGATTTAGAATCATCCCCAATATGGTTTAACTGACGCGTTTTAATCTTCTGTAGAACAAAGTGACCTATTTCACATCAGCTACGCTTGAAATGAGCGACCATGGCTCTTTTTTGTGTATAAATAACAGTGAGACGATTTATTGTGCATAATGCTTACTGATAAGGCATGTTTTGTGATTTTGCCATTTGGCATCTTTTAACATAATTTATTTCTATAATGATTCAACGTTTACTCTATAGGTATCTTAAATGTAAATACACCTATGCTGTCTGTCTCTCGTGTCTCGGCGTGTAATTAGGGTCTGTAAGCTCTTTGTGAAAATAGGATTTGTTACCTTGTCACTGGGGCAATGGGTGATTTCAGGTGATCCTCAAGTTTTGATTGAACACTGATATGCACAGGTCTGTGAAACAAAGATGAGAAACTGCTATTATATAGCCATATCTACGACAAACCACACTCAACATTGATTTAATGCTCGTTTATAATACAAAAAAAACAGCTTGAATCACAGCACTGAAATCAGTATGCCTTGAATTATAAATATATATCTTTGCACTCAAAAAAGCCTGCAATGAAACATTACATCTAAAAAGCAATATAATTTAAAATACCTTTTTAGTACTTCATTTTTAGTAGTCTATTGCACTCCAAACATGAATGCACATGTAAAATAACTCTACTCTCCATTAAATGCACAAGCTCATACAAGAACGTAATGATTGTTTTTCTTGAGTGAAGTGGTTTTAAGATTTCTTATTACTTACAAGATTGCCGATGTGTATGAAGCTATCTTCAGTATCACAAACAGACCTTGGTTCGCACCTCGACTGCCCTTTTCACGCTTAACGTCTGACTGTGGCTGTATAACACCAACAGATCAGATCTCAGTCTCATCTCTCTCTCTCTCTCTCTCACGTTGCTCTTTCCCTCCCCTTCTCTTTGCATCCCTCAACACACACATATTACCATTAATCACCTTAAGAGGATAGGACCTCTTTAAAAAAAAACATCACAGCCTCTTGGAAGGCAATCTGGAATTAAAGCTTACGTAACTGGGTTATAATAATGAGAGTGGCCTGGCGAAAGATTTAGGGTATTTGCACAGACTTTAAAAGCTTTGCAACAGAGCTGCTTGATAACTTGATTCAAGCAGAGAGGGTGACTCAGGTCACACATTCATACACCGCCTTTACAAATTCATTGACATAATAGCCTCTTATTTGAATAAATAATCATAGTTCAAGATAATTATTGGAGAGATTGTAACAGTTGGCTTTTAATACACTCAAGTAATCCCACACCAAATCCATCTACGAGAAGTCCATCTCCATCATCACGTGTGGGTAATGTAATGTGGCAGTACTAAATGACCAATGGAAGGTCATAGACACTGCTTTTTTCCCCACAGTTACCATTAAATATCAAATTATAACAGCAGAGCAGGATTATGTCCCCTGCAGAGCTGCAGCTGTTCACTGTTTCCTCTTTCTGTAACATTATTTTAATGACTATCACTGAAATCTTGAAGCATCTGAATGTCCTTTTTACCCCCACCCCCCACCCCCTTTTATTTAATTTGATAAATTTGTTTGTCAGATACTTAGGAGAATAATCCTTCAGCCATACTAGAGAGCTTATTTTTCTATCTATCTATCTAGTTCAAGTTAAGTTGCTTTATTGGCATGACATTTGTGTTATAGTATTGCCAAAGCATTTTAAATATGTGTAAAATACAGAATATTATTACACCACCAAAGCAATAAAGGAGACAATAAATGAGTAATAAATGAGAGAAAATAAAAAGTATAAAAAGTATAGAAGAAGTAAAGAAGAAGTAAGAAAAAAAAAAAAAACAGCTAAAACCAGTCTAAACTGGTTGGCTGGTTTTAGCTAGTCATCCAGCCTGGTCTTAGCTGGTCAGCAGGCTGGTTTTAAAGGGGATTTGGCCACTTCCTTAGCTGGTCAGGCTGGGAGACCAGCTAAAACCAGCTACTTCCAGCTTAAACCAGCTAAGACCAGCCAACCAGCTTAGGCTGGTACAGCTGTTTTTTTCAGCGTATAACTCAGGCATTCTATCAATTATATTTGTAGTAAGACATTGATGCTTTCATGGCACACAAATAGGCTAATGTATAAAATGTTAGATTTTTTTGAGTAGTTTCAAGTAGGCTACATTTTGACATAAGTGACACATAAAACGTCTATCTATCGAAAAAAGCAAAGATAGAAAGAAGTGTTATTTTAGGAATTCACAAACTGCGTAATTTGATTCAATGAATGGAGCTGTCCTTCACCAAACATACAGTGTGCGCAAGTTTTGCGCATAGCTGACGCACATGAGCACGTTTCATTTGCTGACTATTGTCATGTTAAACATTTTCGGTTGCTAGACGACAATAATGCACATTACACCCGTGCAGCGAAGAGAGACGCGAAACGACGCTGAGCAATATTATTGCGTTTATTCCGTAGCGTTTACACACAATACCGACGTAGGATCTGCTGCTTTTCATAACGGCGACATCAGGAAACAGCTGCATCTTGGGAACTTCTTAAGACCCCCTACCCATGTCAATGCTCGTTTATGCTGTTTTATATTAGGATTAATACGACTCTTTGACATGAGAAAAATAAGATTTCTTGCTGCATCATAATAGCCTACTCGGACATTACAGGTCTTACCTCCATGAGAAAGTATTATGGTCCTCCTATTGTCTGTAAAAGGTGATGATAAAATAAAAACAAGCCATCACAAAAGCTATAATGTCTGTAGCAGCTGGAGAACTTGTCACTGAAGAGGAGGTAGAGGATCTGGTAAGTACATTAACAGTTTTCATAGATGTTCAGGACTGTAACATTAACAAAAATACCATACAATACCATGATTTTTGGAGATGTACTATGCCTTGGGATACCACGTCTTGCAGAAAGTTATGCAAATACCATGTCATATGAATATAGTAATCATCATTTAGGGATATTGGTTATATTGACGTTAAATGGTATTACCATTTGATATACTACTTAGTAGTATTTTTTTTTTTTAGTAATGTAGATATAATTTCTTTGTTTTCAAGGCAGAGGACAGCCTCTGTAGCAGCTATGTGTCCGACACTGAAAAGGTAAGATGGACATTTTTAAATATTCTTTTCCCCCCAGATTTTAAGCCAGCTTGTTTACTTAGTTTTACTGAATCTTTCATTCTTCAGTCTTTGAATCTTTGAGTCAAAAGGTACTATATCCATGTGTCTGATTGTTGGATTTCTTTTTAGAAATCAAGAAAAAAGAAAGTTTCAGGCAGACCACCTCCTTCTCCTAGTAAGTTTAAGATTTAGAAATAAGTTTAAGATCTATTGCATTTTCATGCCTGCCACACAAATGCTACCATCTTTTTCTGTGTATTACTTGTATCCAGCGTTGGGGAAAGTTACTTTTAAAAGTAATGCATTACAATGTTGTGTTACTCCCTAAAAAGTAATGTGTTGCTTTACTTTTGCGTTACTTTTTATCTTCTGGGCCTGGCTCATTTTTCTTTCTTCAGCAATACAGAAATTAATCACAAATGTTATGTTTGTCTAAAGTCATTTTTGCTTTATAGTATGGTTGAATTGGATTATCGAAGGATAGCGATGAATAAAATGGGATATTTATTTAACGTATTTAATTATTGCAGGTTTGTATCATATTCTAATTTTGCATGTCACTGTTTTTGTTCATTTTGAGAGATAATGAATCTATTTTTGTGCAGGTGAGTAAATGCATGTTCACATTTATTCTAGAACTATCAGTAACCATCATGTTTGCACAGTACACACAATGCATCTGCTCGGGAGAGCTGGGAAAAAAAAAGGAAAAAACTAACAGTGGCGTTACTTATTTGAAAAAGTAATGTGTTACTTTACTAGTTACTTAAAAAAGTAATCTGATTACGTAACTTGTGTTACTTGTAATGCGTTACCCCCAAAACTGACTATCAACACAGCATAAAAATTGTGAAAATTAGCAATTTATTTTAATTATGGAGTACTAATGCAACTATATACACTACAAAAATGCTTTTAAAATAATAAATAATTTTCTTTAAATAAAGGGTCACCATACCTGAACAGTGCAAACTTGCATCTGAAGAGAGCTCCAGTATCATCGTGGAGGACAGTGAAAGAGACTCCGCTCCAAAAATATAAAACCTCTCCGACTGGTACACCGAAGGACGTCTGGCTGCGCTTACAGAATGATGGACATGGTCTGTCCCTTTTTTTTTTAAAATAATGTGGCTAAAACTTTACACTGTGTTCTGCAGTTTACCATTTTAATTTATGTATCTTCTACTGAAAAAGATGTAGATAAGTTTACATTATAAGACCCAAACAAAGGGCAAATCTGCACAAGATTAAATTGCTGTTATGCTTCTCAGAAAAATGTATCTCGTTTTAAAGATATTTAAAAGTTACTTACTGGAAAACTAGACAAAATAGCTGACTATCAAAGAAATCACATTCAAAGGTCGCTTAATATTGCTCTTTTGCTCTTAATATTGGATCGGTAACTGAGAAACACTAGCTCAGGATCAAAATGCTTAGCTATATGCATTTGAAAGACATGCAAATGTAATTTATTCCTATAAAGCCTATTGTTTCGTATTTGAAAAATGAATTTCTAAGGCCTCTAAATTATCAACATGATCAAAACCTTGCTGAAAAAACCTGTTGTACACAGTCTACTACCTGTACATACCTTCTGTCCTCCAAGTAAAAGACATAGTATAACTGTAAAAATGTCCACCTTTAGGTTGTGGTACACATGTCTTTTTTGCTGTTAAATCTTTAATGATTTTTATGAAGTAAACATGAGAATAACTTTTACAGTATATTGTTAGTAATATTTCAAGATGAACATTTGCTGGACTGAAACAACTGAGGTTTACTTGATCAAAAAGTAAAAATTTGCATACTTCAGGGACATTGTCAAAGTCTCCAAAAGGTGCGGATTACAGTGTCACACAGACCAGCATCTCAATGACCAGCACACCAGAATACTTGAAGGAGGCCTTAGGAATGAAAAAGCCAAAATATTCCCGCTCTGCATCCAACGGTGAGATAAAACTATCTATAGACATACACCTGAATTGTCCATATAACAGTTATTATTATTTTTGTCACCATGCAATTATACAATTACAATTCTTTGTCAGGTTATGTTCCAGGGACCCCAGACTACAAAGATAAGGAGGAAATGTACGATGAAATAATTGATCTAAAAAAGGTGAAGTTGACCTCTCGCACACTCACTCGCTGACGTATGAGTGCTTTTGAGGATGTGTTTTTAGAATTTTGATTACATCAGGCAGCATGTTTTCAAAGAATTGGGCTTTATCTCATTTGTCATACTATCTGTCCTGTATGTATATCAGGGATTAGTGGTTAGGATTAGTGTGTCCCAAATCAGAATTTGTTAAAAATAGCATGACAAATGTTCCTGGATGGCCTATTATTTTTGCTGGATTTTAGGAAATATGTATCTATACAAGTGTTTTGGGCTAGTATTACCCACAGTGCAAGTGGATGGGAATGGAGGAAATGGTTCTTAAGATGTATTTTAGTATTGTGTAATACTAGCAATAGTACTAGTACTAATAATAGTTTTGCAAATCCTGTCTGTTAAGATGTATGTGCTTTCCCATTCTAGTATTTAGCTTTAATATGTGAAGTAAGCACACTGAAATTTCATGTTTGCTCTCCATTTTCTCAGACCATCCAGTCCCAAAAGGCTGAATCGGACAAGATGAAAGCCAAGCTGCGGCGTCTTGAAGAAGAAAGCACTAAAAAAGACAGACAAATTGAACAGCTGTTGGATCCAGTGAAGGTGATGAGAAAACCTCAGCAAATCCAGCAGCAGAGATGAGCTGGAATAGTTGATAGGAGTGATAACATCACCACATAGCTTGCATAAACGACACTGTAGTGTAACTGCAAAAGCAGGCTGACAATAAGCCTTCACACTTTGTAACTGAAAAGAATGTGATTTGTTGAATTACACTCTTGAATTTCTTGAATTACAGACTTTTAGATTGCTAAAAAAATCTATTTCAAATATATGCTGCTCTTTTGATGCTTCTATTGATCAAAGAATCCTGAAAAAAATGTTTCAGAGTTTCCACAAAAATATTAATATTAAGCAGCACAGTTATTTTCAACTGGGATAATAATACGACATATTTCTTAAGCACCAAAACAGCATATTTGAATGATTTTTGAAGGATCACGTGACACTGAAGAAAACAGAAAAGTTATTTTCAGTTAAAATAATATTTTACAATATTACTGTTTTTTACAGTATTTTTTACTGTAGCCTTTGTGAGCATAAAAGGCTTATTTCCAAAACACTTACTGACCTCAAAGGTATGAATGTAGTGAAAATTAAAGGTGTTCTCTCAGAGCTTATTTCTCAACAAAAAAAAAATGTTTCATGTGAAATAATTATTTTTGTGTTGATAATATAGGACCCAGAGTATGCTAGGGGTTTAGTGGACAGAAAGACTGATCCTAGATCGGTGAGTATGCCTTTATAAAAATCTCACACAACCTCACAATCACAATTCATCAGATCAATGATTCTTAATTTGATGAAAGATGTAATATGAAAAATGTGTTTCTTTTTGAACACACCAGATCATTAACGGACTGAAACAGAGGGTTCTACGATTGGAGCAGCAGTGCAAAGAAAAAGAGAATGCCTTAAGGTCTGATGCTAAATGTCATTTATATTGTACTGGCATGCAATTAATCAGGTTATCGTGAATCAATACAGCGTGAATAAACTTCACTTAGCATAAGAGTTGCAGGCTAAGTGAAGTCTAAAAATCTTAATAGACATTAAAATTATTTAACTTGAAAATAACATTTCTAGTGCATTTAGTAATTTTTATATATATATATATATATTTATTTATTTATTTATGTTTATATGTATGTGTGTGTGTGTGTGTATGTGTATGTATATATATATATATATATATAGTTGTAAACAAAAAAGTTTACAAATTTTGTCAGTAATTGTCAAAAACTATATATAAATATAAATAAATAAATATATATATATATATATATATATATATATACAGTCAGGTCCATAAATATTGGGACATCGACACAATTCTAACATTTTTGGCTCTATACACCACCACAATGGATTTCAAATGAAACGAACAAGATGTGCTTTAACTGCAGACTGTCAGCTTTAATTTGAGGGTATTTACATCCAAATCAGGTGAACGGTGTAGGAATTACAACAGTTTGCATATGTGCCTCCCACTTGTTAAGGGACCAAAAGTAATGGGACAGAATAATAATCATAAATCAAACTTTCACTTTTTAATACTTGGTTGCAAATCCTTTGCAGTCAATTACAGCCTGAAGTCTGGAACGCATAGACATCACCAGACGCTGGGTTTCATCCCTGGTGATGCTCTGCCAGGCCTCTACTGCAACCGTCTTCAGTTCCTGCTTGTTCTTGGGGCATTTTCCCTTCAGTTTTGTCTTCAGCAAGTGAAATGCATGCTCAATCGGATTCAGGTCAGGTGATTGACTTGGCCATTGCATAACAGTCCACTTCTTTCCCTTCAAAAACTCTTTGGTTGCTTTTGCAGTATGCTTTGGGTCATTGTCCATCTGCACTGTGAAGCGCCGTCTAATGAGTTCTGAAGCATTTGGCTGAATATGAGCAGATAATATTGCCCGAAACACTTCAGAATTCATCCTGCTGCTTTTGTCAGCAGTCACATCATCAATAAATACAAGAGAACCAGTTCCACTGGCAGCCATACATGCCCGCCATGACACTACCACCACCATGCTTCACTGATGAGTTGGTATGCTTAGGATCATGGAGCAGTTCCTTTCCTTCTCCATACTCTTCTCTTCCCATCACTCTTGGCAAGTTGATCTTGGTCTCATCTGTCCATAGGATGTTGTTCCAGATCTGTGAAGGCTTTTTTGAGATGTTAGTTTGGCCTTCCTGTTTTTGAGGCTCACCAATGGTTTACATCTTGTGGTGAACCCTCTGTATTCACTCTGGTGAAGTCTTCTCTTGATTGTTGACTTTGACACACATACACCTACCTCCTGGAGAGTGTTCTTGATCTGGCCAACTGTTGTGAAGGGTGTTTTCTTCACCAGGGAAAGAATTCTTCGGTCATCCACCACAGTTGTTTTCCGTGGTCTTCCGGGTCTTTTGGTGTTGCTGAGCTCACCGGTGCGTTCCTTCTTTTTAAGAATGTTCCAAACAGTTGTTTTGGCCACGCCTAATGTTTTTGCTATCTCTCTGATGGGTTTGTTTTGTTTTTTTCAGCCTAATGATGGCTTGCTTCACTGATTTTGACAGCTCTTTGGATCTCATCTTGACAGTTGACAGCAACAGATTCCAAATGCAAATAGCACACTTGAAATGAACTCTGGACCTTTTATCTGCTCATTATAATTGGGATAATGAGGGAATAACACACACCTGGCCGTGGAACAGCTGAGAAGCCAACTGTCCCATTACTTTTGGTCCCTTAACAAGTGGGAGGCACATATGCAAACTGTTGTAATTCCTACACCGTTCACCTGATTTGGATGTAAATACCCTCAAATTAGCTGACAGTCTGCAGTTAAATCACATCTTGTTCGTTTCATTTGAAATCCATTGTGGTGGTGTATAGAGCCAAAAATGTTAGAATTGTGTCGATGTCCCAATATTTATGGACCTGACTGTATATATATATATATATATATATATATATATATATATATATATATATATATATTTGTAAACTTTTTTGTACTTTCAAATATTTTGAAAGGCTTGATAACATCTAATGACATTCTTGTAAAAATCATGAATTTTCTATTTAAATTTTTACTTAGTTTTTCAGTTTTTATGTTGATAAAAACTAGGTACTTCTGGACACCAGTGTATGATGAATTGTTTTTTTGAAAAATGAATTTGTGCTGAATTTGCCATTACAGTCAGCTTCAGAGTGACCTCAAAACTACCAACATGCAGGAAATGAAGATCACTGTGGAAACCTATTTCGAAGAGGTATTATTTTATATAAAGCTGAATGTATTTTTAAAAAATTATTTATAAATTTAAATTAATAATACATATTTAATTATAATACAAATGTTTTCATTTTTTAGGTTCAAAGATTGCAAGCACTTTTAGAGTCAACTGAAAGAAGGTGCAAACATTGTTCATTTTACTTGTAATTTGATGGTCCCTTTGAGCTTGTGTTTTGATTTAATATTTCTCTCACTCTCTTTTTCTCTGTTCAGTTATAAGGCTGATAGCAAAAACATCAGGCGGCAGAACAAGACCCTTAGTGCAACGGTTCTGAAACTCACAAACACTGTTCAACACCTGGAGAACGAGAACCAGGAACTCAAAAAAGAATTGACACTGGAAGAGATGAATATGATGGACAGCCCTGCGTGCCGAGCCAAGGGTACTTCAATTTACAAAAGCACATCTAAACTTAGATTTAGCACTGGAAACACTATTTCTCCAAATGTCGTTTACTACAGACAGCTGCTGAAAAAACTCGCTTAAACCAGCTTAAGATAGTTAGCTGGTCTTAGCTGGTCTCCTGACCCGGCCAATTTGGTGTTTAACTGGTTTAGCCAACCGGCCAGCTGTTCTTCTGGTTTAAATGTGCCAAAAAAAGGTTTAAGCATTTAGTATTTCCTGCACACAGGGCTAAATTCAGTCAGTTTTTTTTATGTTTACAGGTTATATGGATTGGAGTAAACAGAGACTTGTGCGCCGAATCCTGGAGCTTGAAAAGGTTTTTATATATATGTGTGTGTGGGTGTATATATATATATATATATATACTGTGCATATATATGCATGTGTGTATATGTGTTACATTAAACATGTAGTTAAAATAAAATAAACATTTAGTTCACTTGTTTTTCAGAGAGTTGAGCAGATGAAGAATCTTCAGATCACTAAAGTATCAGACTCACAGAAGAGCCCAGACAATAAAGGCACTGAGTCAGAATCGTCCAATCAGAGTGATTCTGTCAACACAGAGATGGAGCCATCTGTGATTAAAGAGAATGATGTGCATTTGAGGGAAGCAGTTAAGAAGCTTGGAGAAGAGAAAAAGGAACTACAGGAAAAACTAACCCGGAGAGAGTGAGTGTATTAAAAATATCACAATATCATATTCTTCAAAAAGCATTCTAATATGCTGATTTGGTGCTCAAGAAATGTTTTATATTATAACCAATGTTATATTAAAAACATTTGTGCTGCTTAATATTTTTGTGGAAACTGTGATTTTTTTTTTATGATTCTTTTATGAATAGGAAGATCAAAAGAACAGGATTTATTTGAAATAAATTCCGAAATATTTCTCATATTTTCTTAGAAATATTTTCTGATTTCTGAATCATTTTGTTTTCTGAAATGAAATATTTCTGAAATATTTAAGAGCAGTTCTGATTGAAAATATTGTTTATTTCTTATTAGCGAGGAGATAAAGCAGTTGTCTGCTGAGAAGGATAAGAGTCTGAAAGAGGTAGAAAACATGCTGAAGGAACAAATCAGAGAGCATGAGGGACTGATGCAAACACACAGGTTTGTAATATTAAAAATAATGAAGGAATCATGAATTAAAACTAGTGTGGTGATGTTTTTGCTCATTTTTGAAGATGCTTACATGAGTTCTCACATGACTGAATCTCTTATGTGATGATACTCTTGTGTGAGACAAAACCTATTGAACCCTGATTTACTTTTACAAGTCTCTAAATTAAAAGCATTTGTGTTCCTTTAGAGAAAGTGTTATTACAAAGGCATAGAAATTAATTACATTTTGATGAAAGATTATGAAAACTGACTTTCCTCTGTCTTTTTAGAATAATATGCATTGATGAATCATGATAAATATGAACATGGAAATTTATAAAGAAAGTAAGTAAAGTCACTTTAGATATCATGTTCTATTTACAGGCAAGAAATGGGCGCACTGACCATAGAAATCAGCCGTTTAAAAGAGAAACTAGAGGAGGAGAGAAAACTCAGATTAGTACAAGACTCAAGTCATGTAATACATTTAAACTCTTTTTTTAAACAATGTACACACACAGTTCACTCAAGTGTAGATGGCAACTAATGCATATGAAACTGTTGCAATCCATGTTTCTCATCTGACAGGTTCAGGACAGTTCTTTGTCATTAACACTCACAGAATCATTGTCGTCATCAGCGGTCGTGCAGAAAAACAGAGCAGCTAAGATCATCCAGATGCACTGGCGCTCACACCGAATACGGGTTGGTACAACACACTGGCATACTGTACATCCACAGTGAATGTAGATTACTCATATCCTCCTTATTCTTCTATTCCTTCTCTTAGGATTTAGTTCTTTTACAGTCCTGTCTCAGAGGGCATCTAATCAGGCAGAGGCAGTTAGATGGACAGAGTCAAGCAGACCCAAGAACTGCACCTGCTGCCATGGTAACTATTTGTGGCCTTTTGATGGGATGTTTTATTATACATAGTTCGTTTATGCATAATATGTTGTTACTGTGCTTAAGTTTTTTTAAAGGGGTCATTGGATGCCCATTTTCCACAAGTTGATATGATTCTTTAGGGTCTTAATGAAAGGTCTATAACATACTTTGGTTAAAATTTCTCAATGGTAGTGTAAAAAAACAAAACACCCTTTTTACCCTGTCAAAATCAGCTCTGTTTTCAGCAAGCCATTCTAGTCCATTTTGCTTTAAATGGTAATGAGCTCTGCTGATCCCGCCCCTCTCTTCCATGGGGTGACGAGCAGACTGTAAACTTCAGCCGCGAGACTGGCTAACTAGCACATTATTATGAAAGGCGATTTGCAAAGATTCATAAAAACCCTTATACTCACTTCTTCTGTAGATGAAGCTGGATCACAAATGATTCGCGCGAACATAGACGTATTTAGGCAGATCGGGATCTGCGCGTTCCCTTCAAAAACAAAAGTAACGTTAATCCTCTGCATCTTCAGCAGCTCAGATGTCGGGAGTAAATGACGACTGCTATATTCATTATTACATCCAACAACAAAACCCCTCAATCGCTTAATGGGAGACGTTCTTGTCTTCCCCTGCACCGGAGTCGATGCAATGGTGGACTGATGACAGCTCACTCAGGGCGCGTCTAAGGTAAGACGGTCTTGTCAATCAACTGTCGTGGGAGCGGCCTGTGCAGAATTACGTCATTCTGACAGGAATCTCAGAACAGCCTGATTTGAGAAAGGGGATTTTAAAATAGGGATTTAAAAAAAAAAACACTGGGTGGATTTTTATCATTATTGGATGGATGTGTACACACACTTCCAACACACATTTATGTTCAAACAACTTGTAAAGTGAATTTTGCATCCGATGACCCCCTGAAAAAATCAATTATTTCATGCAACAAGGATACATAAAATTGATCAAAAGTGACAGTAAATACATTTATAATGTTACTAAAGATTTCAAATAAAAACAAATAAACTTTCTATTAATCAAAGAATCATGAAATACGTATCATGGTTTCCACAAAAATATTCTCCTTAACTATGTGTTTCAGAGCCAATCAGGTATGAGTGCTCAGGCTGTACAGGAAGAGGAAGTGACTCTGCTGCAGTCTGTCTTTAGAGCTCATCTCAAACGCAGCACTCTGACTATAGACAGGTGATATACTGTAGATAGTGTATACACTAAATTACCACATCGATACACACACACACACACTAGACAATTAATTATTTTTGCACATTTCAATATTTATATTATGTTGTACAGTCAAAAAATAAACCTTGCACAGTTGTTTGTTCTGGTTAGAGAATGCAAGTATGCAGTCACAACAGTTGGTTTGAATGAATATGGTTGCATGCATGGCCTGGTAGTCTCCTGACAACCATATGTTGACTTGGACATTGCAGAGCATCTGCAGTGACACAGTCTGCATCTTACATACATCAGAAAAAGCCGTATCTCTCCACTCCTCCACTGCTGCCAAGAGGCTGCTCACAGGCCGTGTTTACTAACAAAATACAAACCTCAGGTGATTATTCATCTGTAATAATGTGCTTTGTTCTTGTTGAAGAGATCAATTTGAACTCATGCTGCTAATATTCCTGCTTGTTAATCTAGGATCAATAAGACTTTGTTGGTTGTCAGGTTTAAAACCATTTGATGAACCAAAAACATTTTGTAAACAAAGATTCAGACCTGGTTATCTTTATAATGTCTTGTACTGACTTTAAAAGGGAAGCACTATACAGTGGTTAAAGATAATGATTTTTTATTCACAATATCTACCTGATATTTTACAGCTTGACAAATAGAAAAAATGTATATTTGAAACTTTTGAATAGTAGTGTATGTCTAAGACACCAGTATATCCTTTGAATAATCTCTAATAAACTACCTTTATGCATGCAGTATAATCATTCATCTGTTTCATGTAATAAAATCTATGATTTTGTTGGTATTAAGCAGACCTGAAGATCCACCAAACAGCCAATGAAATCCCAAACACCGTCGATTCAGACGACTCTGATGACATCATTGTGTCTCCTTCAAAGCCGCTGAGAAAAAGAGAAAAATGCTGACGTCCATGCTAATGACTTGATTTAGCTTCTTTTTTACTATTTGGACCAGTTTTTTCACTCTTAACTAGGAACACGCACTATTACCTGAGCAACCTAAAAAAATGTAATTGATTATATATGGGCAATAATGACAATGTACAGAGAAGAACATGAATCATGGATGATGGATCATTATGGTTTTGTGATTTCACACTTTATTATTCTGTGAAGATCTCATTTTTTGACTTCTAGGAACTAAGCCTTCAAATAAGGGACATATTTCAGAAGATGTCTCTTCACACTCCAAAAGTGCCTTGTGTTGAATGATTATTTTTAATGAGGATCAGGGATTTAATGTAATTCATTTATTTTTCATTGTAGATCAATGTACATACTACACGAAGCAGGATATTGTATAAAGTATATTTAAGCCATCGTGTGCATTTAAGGTACACCTCTGATTGATACAAAAAGTACTGTGAATCTCCACAAATGTGGGTGATGTATGCTGTATAAAACAACTTTGTTCAGATTGGAGAAAAAAAAAAGACAGTAAATACTGTTTCACTTAAATGTTGTCAGTGTGTTACGTTATTATAGGTTTATCTGTATTGAACCAATAATCACACTGAAAATGTGATGCTGTTTTCCAATTTTTTTAATGTCTTGTTAAAACTGATTTTGCTCGAAGAGCGTTTTTTTTTCGTGCCATTGTTTTGGAATTTGTGTTAGAGTTTTCTTTATTAAAAACTTGTTTTCTCTGGTCTGTTGTCCTTTGTGCTAAAGTATGAAAATATCATTTCTTCATTTAGCCTAACTTACTATCTAAAAAAGGATAACTGATTATTATTTTAATCTTTTTAACCAATTAATATACATTTCTTCTCCAGTCTGATGTACTGGATAATGGTTAAAGATAATGATTTTTTGTGCACAATTTCTACCTGATATTTTACAGCTTGACAAATAGAATTTTTTTTTATGTTCATTATAAACATGCACATGGAGTTTAAAAATTTTAATTAAAAAAGAAAACAGTGTTTAAGCCCATGTTAGAGGTCTTGACCTTGTCAATGATATATTTAAACATTTTTAACTGTATAAAATTTGTCTATTATTATTTCTGATAAAAAAATCACAAATCAGGGTATATAACTCCATTTGGAGATTAAATATGGGGTATAAAGTTATACAAAAATAACTCATGAACATTTTCTGAAGGTCAAGCATCTTGCTGACAATTTGTTGAAAAAAAAAAATATATATATACAAAATATATAAAATTTTGCAAGTTAAAAAATAACCAATCACAATTAAGTATGCAAATAAATGCAAGAAGGAGGACCAATCGGGTCAAATTATTATGCAAAATTACAACTCTTTTTCAAACTATACCTTGTTTATAACGTAAACGTATAACGCATTTTAAAAACGTTTATAATATACCTATATGTACTAAAATTTAAGTATACAGTAGAATTAAAGCAACTAAATTGGTAAAAAGCAGGAAAACTGCAAAAAAAAAAAAAAAAAAAGTGTAGAAGAATAAAAAAGCAATGACTTTACGTCATTTGGCCACTAGAGGTCAGTAAATATATCAATCCATTTGTGTATCGAAATACATGGCCGTGGATGATTGACAATCACGCCCGTTTCTTACTGTAGGCTGCTCACAAATCACTAGTTCATTCTCGTAATGCGTGATACCGTCGCGTCTATTATGCACCTCAATTTTAACGCGACAAAAATGCACAAGCGCTAATCACGCGCGTCTCCTGGAAGAAAGCGACGCGGGACCACCTTAAAACAAAAGCGGCAATGGACATCAAAGGCGTTTAAAGCTCTTCCTTCAGCTCCAGTGTATAGCTGGATAACATGCAGACGGCAGTGACGCAAGGGCTGCGTTGGACAAGCGACTCGGTGCACGCTGACTGCTGAGCACAGAGAAACCTGCTGCTGCTGTCGGTTCTTGCCCAAAACATCGAAGGACAGGACAGGAGCTATTTGTCTGTTGTTGAGATCTCCGCAGGTTTTTGCTGGAACTATGGTTTAGGCTGATAACGGGTAAGGATGGGTTCTTGATAACAAAAGCTTGCATGAACGGATTGCAGTTTCAGTCCTAGTATATAAACAATGCATTTCAATTATTAGATTTAAAACGATCTGAATATGCTAAATATGTGTTGGCGACGAAATTCTGTCCATTTGTTTGCTTGAGGGGCTTTGCTGCAGATTTTAACCCCTGCTTCACTGGAAGCAGCGTGTAAAGAGACACTTTAAAGGCAGTTGATGCAGTGCGACGTGATGAAGCAGCTCAAGTCTGGAATTGGCTGCTGAATGCATCATTGTGTCTTTTCCAGTCCCAGATCTGCGTGAACACTATGGCTGCAGTGGTGAATTATTCTCCGCCGTGGTGGGTTAACCTTTTCCATCGCCTCCCGCACTTCAACCTACAGTTTCAGCTGACCAGCAGCGATTTCCGCCCGGAGGACTCGGAATATCAGAAGGTGGGTCGAGTTCAAGTGCTACATGATTAGGAAAAACCGAGCCAACATCGACATCGATGTGTGCGCGCGGCGCGGCAACATCAAAGGATGTTCTCCAGCATGACGTCACCCTCTCGAGGCTTTTACTGCAGTGTGACAACTAGTTAAGGTTTTGAGGTACTAGTTGGCATTCAGAGTGTCACATATTCCATTTATGGACAGCTAAATGGTGATAATTATGAATAACAAACACAAAATGTGTGGAGCTGATAATACATCAGTGAAAATGTCCTAGAATAGCCAATGATAATGCAGCAGTCAGACAGTATTTGACAGTTTAAAAGCTTTTGACCCAGTAGCTTGATTAGCACTAACCAGACTAAACTACCTTGAAAAAACAATCCTGGGGTGTTTTTTTTTATGCCTAAGAGTGGCATTGATTTGTAATCAGTTTTAATGACTTCACCATCTTACCCAGCTCCTCATGTTGCACACCAGAACAAACTGTCCAATCAGTGAGCAGTTACTGTCCAGAAATGATGTTATGCTTAGGAGCCGTGTGGAGATTGTCAGCGTTTGTGTATTTATCCACCCACAGAGATGGATATCAACACCCTGTAGGAGACATTATGTGCCTTTGCATATATAACGCATTTCTACATGCATATGTGACATTTGGTTATATCTATAATGCAGAGGCATCCAGGATTGCTGTTGTATCTCATTAAAGGAATGCTGCCAAAAATTGGAAAAGCAGCCTGTCTGTCACTATGGTTCTTGGTGTAAACATCCAATTAGATGTTTTAACATTGTCTAAGCAGATCTGCTCTGTGCACTGGTGTTGTGCAGCATGTCAGCATTACATCATGGTGTCAAAATGGTATTACCATGCATATTAGTAGCATATTAATATAGAAATTTATCAGGATTCGGTTGAGAAAGTGTGGCTAAATAAATGTTCTGTTTTAAACCTTTTGATGATATTCTCTGTTTATGTGAATGCTCTAAAATGCCTTAAAATGGAGATATTTTTAATTTATTTAATATTGGTTATTATTATTATTCTTGTTAGATATTTTTAACCATAATTTAAACCAAACAGCCATTGTTGCCAGGTAGACTCAAAATATATATTGAAATATAATAAATATATATATATATATATATATATATATATATATATATATATATATATTTATATTTATTTATTTATTTATTTGGAGTGATGACTCAAATGAATCATTTACACAAAGTTTTGAATCATTTCATTGAATGATTCATAGAAATGAATCAAGCATACAAACTCTAATGCAAATTTTAGCCTACTGCTTACATTTAACTAAATCTTAACACTCATACCTGTGTGATGATAACAATACTAGTTTGAGAAAACAGTATCTAGGAAACTCAATGGTCGGATAAAAATAACATAAAAATTATTGTGAAGTTGCTTAAGTTTATATTTTTAAAATCGTAATGAAACTGAAGTATCAACAGGGACTTACATCACCAGAGAGAAGTCTGTCGTCTCACCAGAAGATCGGATTTATGACATTTTGATTAGAAAATACAAAGTCAAAAGAAAAAATAAATCAATCAAAATTGTAAGCATAAATTGAAAAGCAAAAATACACATTTCAGAAATAGTGAATTTTCATTGCATGCAGACTTTAGCTGAATAATCTTTTAATAATTTGTGAATATTCTATACATTGACCAGCCATATTGATTGACTACCACGGTATTACCATCTGACACCATTATTGTACCGTGGTGCTGCCACACTACTTTTTTTTTTTTTTTTTAGTTGTTTTCACTGTTTTAAGAGTTGGACTTCTTTCAGACAGAAATGAAGGTCATGGAGACACTTTTCAAGTTCATATGTCAAGTAGGGCTGTTTACTGTCCACTTCATAAAATGAGGCTTTTTGTCAAAGCAGCCTCTCTCCAGAGGACCAATAGGAAATGGCATCCAGCTGCGTGAAATTGCAGCCATGGTTGCCTTTTCTCACTAGCTATAGCTGTCACTGACCACATCCAGAGCTCTCCAGCACTGTATGGTAAAATGACCAACAACAGTCACTTGTTTCCAAAAAAGAAATCCGCGATGAAAAGAAACTCAAGGCTGCGGTAATAGAAATTGATTTCCAAGGTTCCAACAATGTGGTGTGGAGAGATCAGATGAATGTAATTCAATACTGCAATGCATCGTCAATTTGTAAAGTTCCTTTAGAGACATCAGCTCATTAATCACAGCAGATTCGGTTGAATACGAATGCAAAAACTCTTGGCTTTCATTTTTTGCTGTGAATAGTTTTCCAAGGTCAAGACGTATTTTAAGCGATTGCATTAAACTCAGTGAAACCGGTGTGCTTGTGTGTCAGTAAGGCCTGGTTTATCTGGGATGCTTGGAGATGAGCTTGGCCTAGTTGGTTGGCGTGTTGGATCTGAGGTCACAGGAAAGCCACGGGGTATGTGGGGGTAAATCTGTATGAGATGAGGTCATGACAAGCCCTTGGGTCTGTCTGGTCTGGCAGAGCAGAAGGGAAGAGACTGAGGGAGGGAGAGGAGAGGAGAGGAAGAGGAGGGGGCTGGGTGTTGTTGTTCTCTTTTTGATAAAACATGAATGCACCCCTTTCTGTGGGCTTCTGTGAAAATGGGGTTTAATCCCTAATGCATCCCAGAGTGCTTTGCAGGCATCCTTTTGTCAAATAGACACATCGTCTTTATGCCAGTACCCCCTCGCTCTCATTCTCACACTCTCATGCATGCATGCTGGGACATATGGGGGTCTGCACTCGTTCACACCGACACTACTCTGCCAGTACAATGGCTTTAAATGCCTGTAAATATCTGCTGTGGTAGTTGATACACAGATGAATATATATTTTAAGTATTGCTGTCAAACAATTAATCATGATTAATCGCATCCAAAATAAAATTTTTTGTTTACATAATATATGTGTGTGTACTATTTATTTATTATGTATATAAATACACACACATGCACACATATTTAAGAAAAATGTTATGTTTGTAAAAGTGTTGTTTATATATAAAATATATTTATATAAAATATAAATTATATGAACATAAATATACATGCAGATGCATGCAGATATTTTCAAAAAATATATATATATATATATATATATATATATTTTAAAATATAATTTAGTTGTTTTTCTTCTCTTATGCTCACCAAAGCTACATTTATTTTATCAAAAATAAAGTGAAAACAGTAATACTGTGAAATACGATTACAATTTAAATTAACTGTTTTTTATTTTAATGTTTACGTAATATGTCTAAGACATTATATATCTTATTCATTATAGTTTATTTATTAATATATCGAAGTGTAATGATTATTGTGTTGGCAAAGCCGAAAACCTGAAAAATGATATCTTCAGTGTCACGATATTTCAGAAATTATTCTAATATGTTGATTTAGTGCTAAAGAAACATTTCTGATTATCAATGTTGAAAACAGTTGTTCAGCAATATATATATATATATATATATATATATATATATATATATTTTTTTTTTCTTTAAGGATTTATTAGATTTATTTATTTTTTTTATGGACAATGTAAAAGTCTATACTGTTGCTTTTAATTCTTGATGAATACAAGTATTATTGTCTTTCAAAAATAAAATAAAATAAAATCTGACCTTAAATTTATGAACTGTAAATGTTTATATATTATAGCATATTGAGGAGTGTTTGGTAAAACTTTTTTATTTTTTAGTCACCCGTTGATGTTGGTGGTGCAAAAATGGTATACTTAAAATGGCAGTTTTTTACTGTTTTTATTAAATTTTTTGCAGCTTACATAAATAGTCCTGCAATGTGGGAAAAAAAATTAAAGTACCAATATTCTACATGTCTTTCATAGTTATTAATATGGGGTCATAAAAATGGAATTTTAAATAATTATAAAATATATGTGTAATTTAAAAATGCTATATAAAACAGTTATAGTTTTAGCTGGAATATAGAGTTTAAATATTAGAATATATTTTTGGAATATATTTTTAAATGGACACCTTTGTAAGCAGAATTTTCAACGGATGCAGCAGTCCAGCTCTACTTCCTTTTAAATGGGACAAAAATGGCACACATCATGCACCCATGTGAACACACATAGCCAGTGCCATTTCAGCATTATTCAGCCCCCAAGGCCTCCCTTCAACCACCCTTAAAACTGTGCTTACATCCTGGCACCGATAAGAAGACATTCATATGCACTTTTGGATTGAAAACATCTGTGCACTGGAGGGTTCACTTGGATCTCAGGGCACTCAGCACAATAGTTTGTCTGGATCTGACCCACCAGTAGCTGCCAAAACATGTCAGCAGTTTGTCCTCCTCTTTTCTCTGTACTTTAATGCCACATGGACCTCATCCACATCCACACTGGGTGTCCTTATGTCTTTCTTTTGAGAAGACAATAGTGATTGTCTGATCTATAATGAATTGTTCTTTTGAATCAGTTCTTTTTAATGAATTAGTCAATCAATACATAAAGTCCCTGTAATTCTCTTGAGAGCTTTGTTTGGGAGATAAATTAAAGTGGGTGACATGTTAGTACAACAAATAAGACAACTTTTTACAGTCTGTGTAACTTAATTGAGAACATGGATATATACATTAGAATTTAGGCTAACTAAATATTTAAGCCTGTTTCACAACAACAGTATAGCATAGCCACACAGGGCAACCCTCTACAATGCGAGTAAATCACTCGCATATGCGACTAAATTTCACTCTGGGCGACTAAATGATGTTTAATATTAGCCAATGGCTAATAACTTCTCGAATTTTACTCGCCAGTGTGTGAGTTGGAGGCTAAGTATAAGTTTAGCACAGATATATTCACTCGCGGAACACTGACTGAGCGCTTCAGAGTTTCTCTCTCCATCAAGCGATCTGTGCTGTTTCTCAGTTCATCTGAATGGATGCGCAGCGCACCTGTATTTGACGTACCGTGCGTGAACTCTAGACGCACGACTCGCCGTCGCTTTGGTGAGAGCAAGAGAGAGTCTTACATGCAGAATTGACGCGCTACATGTAAACGATACTCTTTGTTGTATTTTCCTGTCAAAATAACGGAGTTCCTATGGATTTTTTCAGCTTTTAAGAACTGCCAGGTTTTCCGGTAGTGGGCGGAACTAATGCGCAAACGGCAATCTCATTGGCTGGAGCTCACCTATTATCATCATCCCTGTTTTGATTTCAACGAATCAGTTCGAGTGAACACACACAACCTGATTAAATATTCATGAATCCAGCAGCTCGTTAATGCTTAGTGCATTTTATACTGTTATTTTTTGCAGAATTCGTATTATTATTATTATTATTATCATCGTCTTATCAGTATTATTGTTAGGTTTTTTTCCTTTTTTTTTTTTTTTAACAGAAACACCAAAAAAAAGCACCACCACCAGTCCTAAATTCAGTTATTCAGTTAAAATATCTATGCATTCATACATGGTTACTAAGTTTTAATTCTAATTACTTTAATTCTAATTATCATAATGTCATATTGTAATGCTTGAATTGACTGACTGATGTTAAGAGTGTACTTTCAAATATTTAAAAAGCTGCACCATTTTACAAACATATACAGTATATTACAGAGCATATATATATTATATAATATATATATATATATATATATATATATATATATATATATATATATATAGGCCTAGTTAATCAGTCTGGCGAGTAAACAAAAAAATTTACTAGCCAATGGTGATTCAATTGCCAAGGTGTCCGTAGAGGGTTGCAGGGACTTCTGGGAATACAGAGATAATTCACCCAAAAATATCTCTGGCCATACAATAAAAATCAGTTGGGTCCAAAACAGCACTGGTCCTGGCTTTCATAGTACTTCACTGAAAAAAGAAAATATGAAAGTCCTGTGCCAGTTTGTACATAAAGTATTTTTTATGCATAGATTCACTAATTCACAAATCACTACGATTCACAGCACTGTGGTTGTTGTTCTGTAGAGTCATATGAAGAATTGTAGTGGCTAAACTAATGATGTAAGTTTTCCTCTGTTACAATTATTTGTGTACTAAAACCCCCACCTGAAGTTCCCTTTGTTCACCTTGCTGTATATTTCCTGTATGGTGGCTAATGGGATCAGCAGATGCTGTACATCTGTTTTGGTTGGTATCAGGCTTCTGTTTTCTCAGCGTTACTGTACTAAAGATCTCGGCACAGTTTTTGTCTGTTCTGTGTCCAGAATGAGAGGAATTTATGACTCTTTCTAAATCTGCAATAATTTGAGAAGATTTCCGTTTGCTGAAGACGTCTTCTACAGCTGTGTTGCCGTTCTCGTTTGACGTGTGGAAAAATACTAGGGTTTTTTTTTCTCAGCAGGGAATGTTGAAATAATTAAAAGCATATTGGGCAGGAAAGGGGCCCAGCTGGCAGGAAGTCACGAGTAGTGGCGATGAAACGATTTACACCAGAACACTGCACCGTACACACACAAACACATACGAATGACACAAACACTGAGCTGAGAGGAAAATGTCATTGTGCTTAAATGACTGATTACTGTTTTAGCTTAACTCAGTACAGATGGGGTTAATATGGTGATTTAAGTTTAGGCTTTGTCCATAAGCAGTGTGTGCTACAACATATTGCTCAGTAAAAATCTGTTGTTACTGATCAGATCCTGAAGATCTACATGAAGATCTGCAAGATTTACATGCACATTAATGAAATGATCTGGCTGGGGTTTTTTGATATGCAATAAACTGCTGATGTTCTTATTTTACACAAATATACTTAAAATTCAAGTAAATATTTTATAGTAATTTACCTGCACATAAGTGAGTTTTTCAAGAAATTTTCGACAAAACAAAAAATAAAAACGGTGTATTAGATCTGTTCAATAGATCGCACAATTTAATTTGGTATAGTAATTTATTTTAGTAGTGGTCGACTGATATGTGTTTTTTTATTTGTGGATTGCACATTGGATGCTGATAATATAGTGCCATATAAACAGTACAAACGTGCACTTCTTTTATACTCTTGAAATACACTTAAGTAGATATTAAATATGATGTACTGTAAGTACACTTTAAAGTATAAAAATAAACAAATTATACATAAAATTGCTCTTATTTTGCACTCTTTTGCACAGTATTTACTTAATTCAAATATTGTGTGAAGAATTGTTTATTACGATTTGTCAAGACCTGACATGGATTGTGGGACTGACACAAAGGAAAGCTAACACTTCTGTTTCCATGAGTTTCATGGCTACTGTTGATATTATTGCACTGTTTATATTTACCAGTTCTACTGCTTAAAAATAATTAGACAAATTTCGACTTTAAAAACATATTTGATTTGTGCACACACGTTCATAAACAATTTGGGTTTGGTTTTAAGGCATTCCTGTAATTAGATAATGCCAACTTCCTGCCATCCTGCTCTTTATTACTATAGAGTCAGCCCAATACAAACTTAAGTTCAATCTCTCCCTCCCTGTGTCTCTGAGGGCTGGTAATAAGATAATTACATTTGAGAGTTGCAGACTCCCTCCCCCATTCCCATCCTCTTCTGGATTTTTTCGTCTAGTCTCTTCTCTTTGGTCTTGATTGCTGCTAGTCTCCTTTTGTGATCACAAGCTACTTAAACTTCATCACGTGTCCAGGAAATCTCAACTTCGTAAACTTGGTTTAGTTTTATATAAAAACAGTAGAAGCCTATGATATATCCTCATTTAGATTTGCAATGTAAGTGTGCGTGCGTGACAGCTGATAATGAATCCTCTCTAATCTCTTTACGGATGCTGTCATTGGTGACTGACTCAAATGAGCTTTGACACATCAACAGACAGAAGCCGACATCAACTCGCTCACAGGTCCCTCAAAGACGACCAGAGCTGGATATTAATGTGAAAATCTCATGACACCAGTTTTAAGCCATAACACAATATCTCAGCCCACTCAAGATAACAGTGAGCATGTAGCTTTGTACTTTAAGGGTGAAAATTACATCACTAAATATCGCCGCTGTTGGTGATTTTGCCATGATGAGAGTCTGTACAGGGGTGAATGTATATCAAACTAGGTCAATCTGGGCATTTGCGGACAAATGAGTGATCTTACTCTATTTAAAAAACCTGAGGATATGATTATCAACTGTTTGGTGATGCTGCATTTCCTTTCATGCCCTGAATTGTCTTTCAGTAAGGTTTGTAGAATAGAAGTTATCAACATTTTGACTCAAAGGTCCTCGACAATTCATTTTGTGATTCAGGAGCCATATGTTCTTTAATAATAAAAAAAATAAACACCTTTTGAGGGATATCTTAATTGTATGTTGTTTTAGCATTAATTATATGAAAATGTTATAATATATGAATACAATAATTTTAAATATTTTTTGTTTGCACTAGTTTGCTAGTGAACCACTTTTAAAATATATGCTTTTTGTAATTGGCGGTGCTTGCTAAATTTGCCCTTAAGTCTTGTTATAATCTAAACTGATGATAAGATTAGTCATAAAATTAGATTAAATGACAAAAAAAGTCTTATAGCAATAGGTAACCTGTGCCGTTTTTAGAAGTACTTATGATAGACTACACAACTTTTCAAATCTGGACAGATTTTCTGTTATCATCATACACTGCACAATATTCTAAGCCTGAATCCATCAGCCTGAAACTGCAGACTGGCTCACATTTTCGGCAACGAGCGTCATCTTGTCCAGACTGTAAATCTGGGCCAAAGTCGTGTAGTGCATTCCAGCTATTAGCAACCCTTGCCCTGGCAACAACCTAGAATGTTTTGCATGAGCAAGCATCACTCTAATTGACTTCAGAAAACAAAATACAAAAATATAGGCTAGTAAAAATGTAGGTGTTATAAAAAGTGTATTGCAAGAATAATGTGCTGCTTGAGTAAACAAAGGACATGCTCAATATATTCCATTAAACAAAAGATATTCCAGAGGAAGCTGACTATTCCTTATCTTTGTATGTTAAAAAAACTGAAAGACAAAGACAAATGTGAACTACTAAAACCATGTCACTGTATTTTTAATATGATTTACCCAAATAGGACATGCTTCTCGATCAGCTTGTTAGTACCGGACGAACATTCAGAAGATCATTTCCTTTATTAGGGGTAGATTATGGTTAGGAATACCTTTCAGAGTGTGATTTTTGATAAGAATGTTGTTCCAGAACTAAGAAGGGATGTTGATTTAGTATCACATCCTAGTTCTTGGCACCATGTTGTGTGTGTATGTGTGTGTGTGTGTGTGTGTGTGTGTGTGTGTTTATGCAGATTTGTATACAGTAGAACCTCTGAGCTTATACTCCACAGCTCTGAGACCAAAAGAAGTCTCCCATGTACAGCCTGACCTACATTTGCTGCATATGGAGAAAAATCTAGATCATTCATGACACTTCTGGTTCAGTGGAAGAGCTTGTGGATGTAGATCTGGATTAAACATGCAGGACTCCTGAAAGTATCTCCCCTTTTATCTAAAAGCAGAGTGTTTCCCATCCAGAATAGCAGCTTGTACATCAATAAGTAAAATAGTCTCAAACAATATGTTACTCCAGATTACAGTTAAAGAAAACATGCAATACTGTACAATAACAAAAGATATTGATTGGAAGAACCAGCCTTCAATGGCCTCATTGTATTCTTAATTGTTCACGGTTCATTTACTGCTACACTAAAAACAATGAAGTCTAAATGAATCCCTTTTTCTCTCTCTCTTTGCAGTCTGTGTTGTTGCTAGGTGCAGTAGCGTTGGTGTGCTTGGCGCTCGACCTCCTCTTCCTCCTCTTCTACTCCTTTTGGCTGTGCTGCCGTCGCAGGAAGAACCAGGACTCGCCCAATGCGGACTGCTGCTGCACCGCTTGGTGCGTGATCATCGCCACGCTCGTGTGCAGGTCCGTGGTTTGCACTCTTGCACAGTTAAACACGAAAAATTCATCACCTCGCTGCCTCCACGCACACATCATGTGGCAATACACATCATAAATTCCAGTTAATTGGGCTTCAAGATTGGACTTCCACACAAATAAATCTGTCAGTGAAATCCATCCAGTTGGGAACATTTTGGCTGTGCTCCTAAACCTAGAGAACTCCCTTGCTGTCCACTGCCAACATAGGCAGAAAACTGAAAAGAAAGCTTGTTGAATAATTGTAAAGTAATAGTTCACCCTAAAATGAAAATTTGCTTAAAATTCACTCACCCTCAGGCCGTCTAAGATGTAGATGAGTTTATTTCTTCATCGGAGCAGATTTGGTGAAATGTAGCATTACATCACATGCTCACCAGTGGATCCTTTGTAGTGAATGGGTGCCGTCAGAATGAGAGTCTTAACAGCTGATAAAAACATCAGTTTTTGAGTGTACAAATGCATGAGACTTAAAGGGGTCATCGGATGCTAAATTCACTTTACATGTTGTTTGAACATGTAAATGTGAATGTGTGTTGGAAGTGTGTGTACACATCCATCCTATAATGATAAAAATCCACCCAGTGTTTTTTTTTTTTTTAAATCCCTATTTTAAAATTTCCTTTCTCAAATCAGGCTGTTCTGAGATTCCTGTCAGAATGACGTAGTTCTGCAAAGGCCGCTCACACAATAGTTGATTGACAAGACCATCTTACCTTAGACCCGCCCTGAGTGAGCTGTCATCAGTCCACCATTGCATCGACTCCGGTGCAGGGGAAGACAAGAACGTCTCCCATTAAGCGATTGAGGTGTTTTGTTGTTGGATGTAGTAATGAATATAGCAGTCGTCATTTACTCCCGACATCTGAGCTGCTGAAGACACAGAGGATTAATGTTACTTTCATTTTGAAGGGAATGTGCCGATCCCGATCTACATAAATGCGTCTATGTTTGTGCGAATCATTAGTGATCCAGCTTCATCTACAGAAGAAGTGAGTATAAGGGTTTTTTATGAATCTTTGCAAATCGCCTTTCCTAATAACGTGCTAGTTAGCCAGTTTCATGGCTAAAGTAAACTACTGCTCGTCACCCCACGGAAGAGAGGGGTGGGGCGAGCAGAGCTCATTAGCATTTAAAGCAACATGGACTAGAATGGCTTGCTGAAAACAGAGCTGATTTTGACGGGGTAAAATAGGTGTTTTTTACACTACCATTGAGAAATTTTAACCAAAGTATGTTATAGACTTTTCATTAAGACCCTAAAGAATCAAATCAACTTGTGGAAAATTGGCATCCAATGACCCTTTAAAGGAATACTTCACTGCAAAATTAAGATTGTCATCATTTACTCATCCTTGTGTTGTTCCAAACCCATTTGATCCATCCCATTAAATGTCTGCCAAGAGAGTAGTAAATGGTTCCTTGAGAATAGTAAATTCTAAACAGGAACCTTCAGTCCAAAAAGATATGTATTTGTTACCAAAAGCCAAAAAAAGAACTAAAGAGCTCTTAAGTAATTGCTGTATGACACACAAATCATGTAACACATATGGCAGCTTATTAAAGGCCTAACCCACGCTGATGAGCTCCGCTGGCCGTGATTCATTCGAAATAGTAGGTGTGTGTTTCTCCTTACACAGTGTGGAACGGATGGTACCTCATCTGTATTTTTAGTAATAATCCCTGTCTGTTTCTCAGGCCCACAGGCTTTGCTTTGTTAACCCTTTCATTGCTCAGGATATGTCCTTTTAGGAAATTTTTCACAATCCACAAGCTGTCGCATTAGGTTAACAAGCTTCCATCTGCTTTCTTGTCACTTTTGCAAAATCAATTACATTACCTTAGTTGTAGACCTTGACAATAATATTTTAAACTCTTTTTATAGACTGACATAGTGCTGTATGTCATCTTTCTGTTCTATTTGTCTAAGCTAGTAAATAGTGAAGTGTTTATGTGCAGTGTATCTTGTATACATTTGGTCTCTTGTGTAAACGTCTCTAATCATTCCTGTCACATCTCTTTAAATATAGAGAGAGGTGAGAGGTCAGTTCAGGCCGGCAGCTATTCCACGCTGAGCCCAGGACACAGAGGTTAAGTAGTTTAATCAAGTGCCTGGCTGCATTAGTTAGGGGTTAGAATGATTCCGGGTTAATAAGGGTTATGCGCAACAAACTTCAGTGTTCTTTAAAAGAGGTTGCATTGCTTCCGGTTCAGCTATTTTGTATGTGCTTTGTTAAATATGGAGATGCCTTCAAAGGAGATACCAAGGATGAGCATTACTGATGTCCACCACGAATGCAGATTGACATCAAAGGTTTTTTTCTTCTTGCCACTATCATTCAGATATTAATATTAAATAAAACGCCAACAATAACTGATTACCTTAAAAGTGCATAGATATCGGAATCAGTTCATAAAGCTGTTAACACTTTCTCAGACAAGTGAATGCAGTGAGACCTGTTCTCCGGTTTTGTCCGGTGACGTTCGACATATACCCCATTGTCCTGCAATGACCCTGTTTAATAATACCAGCTGGTCGTGATGTAGAAATTTAGTCTTGAAATAGAAGCCACACAGAAATACTGTGATTTTTAGGGGGCGGCTGTGCTTTAGTTGTTTACACTTAGTCCGTAAATGGTTATCTAAAAAGAACTTCTTGTCGTGACCTGAGATTTTGGGCTCCTTCATTTATGTAAAGAAAAAGCCTTGATTGTACCAAAAGGATTTTACACAGTTCTGTTCTAATTAAAGATGTACATTTTTTTTGTGCACAACCCTATGATGTGAAAGCGCATTTTAGTTATGCCATTTTATAAATAATAAAAAAAACATTCACAGGCATGTTTGTTAACCATGATTAATTTATTGATTAATCTGACCAAAAATGTCTGATAATATGGAAGTTACTGAGATGAAGTGAGTAATATCCAGCAGGTCATGTGACCTCAATATGGTGGCTACCATGAAGGAGAGACACTACGTGATCTGTTATGGTGAAACTGTTAAACTCTTAGAAGTGTACATCATTTTATTTGTTTTTGTTTTTTCAAAAATAATTGTAATTTCATCAGGCCAGCATTTTTTAACAGGAGGTCTGCTAATTATTGTTTAAAAGATTTTTTGTGAAATTACAATTTAATATTAGGCTATTATTATTATTAACGTGAACAATAATAATTATAATAATAATAATAATCTACATCAATAATGATTATTAATATCTTTGCAAATAATCAATGTAAATACATTAACATTTAGCTGCTGAAGGTGAAAATTCTTATAAAGTAAACAGTTTCTTTAATTTGTGTAAATAAGCCATAATTTTGCAAACAAAGTTTTGTTTTCATGAACTCTTATTGATTATTGTTCTAATTGCTTTTAGGTTGCTTTCTTTGTCTTCTGTTCAGATTATTTTCTGGTCTCTCCTCCCATTTGTCGCCCCACTAGGGTCATCAGACGATCTCCTCCCCTCTGTTCCACCCCTTCTGCCTTCCCTTCCTCCTCCTTTCTCTCATCTGTCCTATATCTGACTTCATGCTCTGCCATTCAACGCTGTGATTGACAAACAAAGAAGAGATTATTTCCCTTAGAGAGAGAGATGGGTGCAGAAAGAACCAGAGAAAAGGACAATGACGACTGATTGATTGAGGGAGATGCAGATAAAGCTTAACTGGGAAAAGTGAGCGAGCTGCGGGATCAGACTGAGTGATGGGTCCATGGCAGAGAGGAGAGATGTCATACTGATATGGTGGCTCAGATGAAACGCACTGCGTCTCATGCATCATTAAGCACATCAAATAGTGCACACATGTGCATATGGAGCATATGTTGAGTGACCTAAAACACGGGAGCGCTCTCCTTAAACCCTAATCTCCCTAATGTTTTGTGTCTTTAGTAGCTCACTGAATGTGTTCTCATTCAGAACTGTTCAAAATACTCATTTTGTGAAACAAAATAAATGTATCCATGAAGCAATATTACATATGATTTATTTTCAGAAAATTCAATATGCTTTTTTTATTATGGCAATGGCAGATTTTTTATTTGTTTGAAGCATAAACTAACTAAATGTATCATTTCATTTCTTATTTTATAATAGACACTTGCATTGTAAAACAATATTGATTTAGACTTGTATGCATTTCTTTTTTCTGATGAACACAAAGGAAGATGTTTTGAAGAATGTTGATAACCGAAAAGTTCAAGTTCCGATTGAATTTTACTGTATTTTTGTCCATTTAATGGATGTCAATGGGAATCGAAAACATTTAGTTACTAAAATTCTTCAAAATGTAATTATTTAATGAATTATTTTTAAATTATTTTTTAAGCATATTGAGCATCCCCAAAAGTACTAAAAGAACATTCAATGTAATCGTTAAGAGACTAGAGTTGGTAGTTCACCCAGTTTGAATCATGATTCAGGTCAGAAAAAATGTTGAAAAAATTCTTCTCTATGATTCCAATTTTATAATTAAATAATTCATTCATTCATTCTGAAACTTTTTTAAAATAGTATTTGATTCAGTCTTTATTATTAAGTGTCTATTAGAAAATAAGAAATAAAATGATACATTTAGTTAGTTTATGCTTCAAACAAATGAAAAATCTGCCATTGCTGCAATAAAAAAAAAAAACATTCATTTTCTAAAAACAAATCTTATGTAATATTGCTTCACGGATAAATTTATTTTGTTTCAAAGATGTTTTTGACACTGATGTTTTCAGATTGGAAATAATGAGACAAAGCAGCGGATTGATATTTTTTGCCGTGTATGTGCATGTATGATTTTGTCCTGGGCTAAAGAGATTTGCCGTGGACAAAAATATTTTCTTCCTCTCTGTATTACGTTCTCTCTTTTTCCCTCTGTCGCCCTCACATCAATTTTCCCCCCTCTCTCACCGGCGCTGCCCCCTCGGTGCCTTGGAGATGTTGCCATAGCAACAGAATCAGATTTTGAACACTGAAGCTGCGAGATGAATAATGCACTGCAGGTCTCTCTGCCTGTGTGTGTGTGTGTGTGGGCACTGCGTATATATGAGTGCTATAGCCGCAGAGAGTCATTATTCAATATCTCTTATCTAACACTGCCAGATTCTCACAAAGATATTTGTATTTTTATGTATTTGTGCCCGCTGTTTAATTGCGAGTAATTTTGTCTTGGTTAATGGATACTACTTTGGCTCAGTAATTGACCCCATCAAGCCAGAATCAATTCTATTTAAAGCAGCCAGGACTCATAAAATGTAATAGCTTATTTTCCACTACAATTACATTAACCTGAGTTGATCTTGTTAAGATTTGAAAGTCTGAGGTTATTTGTCCCGACTCTTCATATTAATGTTTGAAAGTGACTCATATATGTGACCCTGGACCACAAAACCTTAAGTGTCTTAAGTGTCAGTTTTTTGAAATTGAGATTTATACATCATCTGAAAGCTGAAGAAATAAGCTTTCCATTGATATATGGTTTGTTAGGATCGGACAATATTTGGCCGAGAAGATACAACTATTTGAAAATCTGGAATCTGAGGGTGCAAAAATATTAAAATATTGAGAAAATTGCATTTAAAGTTGTCCAAATGAAGTTCTTAGCAATGCATATTACTAATCAAAAATGAAGTTTTGATATATTTATGGTAAGAAATTTACAAAATATCTTAATATCCTAATGATTTTTGGCATAAAAGAAAAATGGATAATTTTGACCCATACAATGTATTTTTGGATATTGCTACAAATATACCCCAGCGACTTAAGACTGGTTTTGTGGTCCAGGGTCACATATGTCATTGGTTCAAGCCAACTGCATTTCTAAACAAACCCACATAGACATGCACTTTTAATCAAAATCAATAATGCAAATATCACAATATTCTGTACTGAAAATTATGTACTATTGAAATTGTATGGTACTTAAAAACATGGTACTTGTATAAAATATCATGGAAGTACAGTACCTTTGTAATTTTGGTGCTTTGTTTTTTAGTTAAGTGTGCTTAATGATTCAGTATGATCACATTACCATCTTAAACTAACACTGTAGCACTTGAGAATCAAATGTTTTCATATACATTATACCAGTTTTGGATACAGTTACTAAACAGAACTGTTAGCATATGTGCCCACTCACGCGATCTAACAGATGAACACACAAGAGGATGATTATGGTTAGTGCTGTTATCGTGAGGGTTTCTGGGTAACAGTGGGAAAGCCTCGGTGAGCCACGTGACTCCTGACCTTAACAAAGAATGATAGCTTGACCTCTCTCCCTCTCTCTCGATATCTCTCGGTCTCACACACTCTTAAGCTTATAAGAGCTCTCCTGCCTAAATCCTCTTGTATTTGAGGGACAGAGACAAAAAAGTAACACATGCAGGAAAATGTGCATGCGCCATCAGATAAAACGCTCACGCGTACACACCAAAACCGCCCTGAGATCAATGTACCTGAAATAAATGCTTCACTATAACTCATTAATTCCTTTGTGTTAATTTGCCCTTATACATAGGTAAGGTATTTAAAATATAAAAGAAAGTTTACATTGTTCACGTAAATTCTGTTCTTTTTCTTTTAAAGATGTAAAGATTCTCGTTTGTGTGTGTGTGTGTGTGTATATATACACAAACTCACGTGTGTGTGTGTATATATACACGGTGTGTGTGTGTGTGTGTATATATGTATGTATGTATATATATATGTGTGTGTGTGTGTGTATGTATATATAATCTACATTATATATAAATATAAATATTTTATATATAAATATAACATTTAAAAAAAATATATGCATAATAATATACAGTACACATATATATTATGTAAACACAAACTTTTATTTTGGATGTGATGACAGCCCTAATATAATACACACACACACACACACACACACACACACACAAACACACAAAGAAAATGCATAGGAGTCAATTCACACATAATTTAGGTTGACTATAAGCATTCTGGTTTTTTCTGATACAAGCTGGAAATTTTAGGGAAATCACATGGATCTGTGTTTTATTGTTTTTGTAAAAATACACTTGTAAAACAACACTGTTGGTTCAACCAAGATTAGCTCTGCTAACCTGGGCATTTTCTTGTTTTTGTACTTTTAGCATTTCAGAATAAAGACATTACTTGTACAAGAGTGTTGATTTACAGCCTATATAAAAGAGTCTGCCACATTCACATGAGCTAATTCCTGTTTTGATCACTTTCCCGCAGTGCTGGCATTGCAGTCGGTTTCTATGGAAACGGCGAAACGTGCGACGGTATGACACGACTGACATATTCTTTGCGCCATGCTAACCAAACAGTGGCAGGCATCGACAAACTGGTGAGTCATTGATGTTTTTGTTTGTTCTGAGCTGGGGACATTTTGCCTTATCCAGGTGTTCAAAACATACTTAACTGCCCTTCTTTTGTCAGGCCTAAACACTTTACCACTTTTTTCAAGCACTTTACCACAGTTGCTAGCTATTTTACAGCCCTAACTAATAGGGTTGCACGGCATACCAATACTAAAGTACTGTGGTGCCAAAAATGTACCACTGTCTCTACTGAACTCCCCACTGCTGCTGCTAGAGTTCATTGCCCTTTGCTGAACACTTTAACTTGAATAAACATTCTAATCTGTTGCCAAATGCTCCACTGCACCTCATGGCCATAGCTAAAACCCCCAGTATACAGGTTATTAAATGTTAATGCATTCATAAGGTTGAGGGTTTAACTGTTTTGGTTGGCTGGCTAGCACTTCTTGTAGGAAGTAATTATGTGCATCAAAATATCCATTAGCAGGTGTTCTGACTGTTAGAGAGCCTGAGAGCTCATTGAGTCCTAGTTTTCATTCAGGGAAAGCCGAAACGGAAATTAAAGTTTATCTAATAATCAGTTAATTCATCAAATTTATTTAACAATCAACACTTGTTGTATGCAGGGCTCTGAACTGGTTCAAGGAACGAAAACGAAAACCGGAAACGAACGAAATTTTGACAGGAACAGAACCAGAACCAGAAATGAAATCAAATTTTATAGTTCCGAACAGAATCAAAAATTTGAAATGGCCATTAACCGGTTAATAACGTTATTTTATCGTTCCAATTAATATTTGAAATTTGCTGTCAACCAATCACGAATTCAAGTAGTAGGCTTTGGCCTATATTGCAAATGTGGCGCTGACGCGTCAAACGCGTGAAATGCCCGCCCGCACTGCGAAGGATGATGATCGATGCGAGTGAAGCACAAAGCCTATTTCATAAATAATAATATTTTAGGATCCAGATACGTCGTGAATATAAAAACATTTGGATACGTGCCGAATGAGAGAGATAGGCATCAGTTTCACCTTAAATTAATTTGTTTTTAGCTTTACATTTATAGCCTAAACGCTTTAAATCGCCTTAACTTTAGAGGATTTGTTGTGGAGAGAAGGGAACTTTAACTGTGTTTATAATGTTTGTAAACATTTTGCTTTTACCGGCATTTTAGTCTACATTATTTCTGAATGTAATCATAAAATGCGACTTGCCTGTTTTTTTCCCCTCTCAAAACGCAATTTTATAAGAGCGTTGCAGTAAACATTTTTTTTTCTCAATGCAGCAAACATTTTTAAATATCTTGAAAAAAATACGTTAATGTCCATAAAGCGTTAGCAGATTTTTTCTTGTTTAGTAGGCTACATTTGGCCAAAATCTGTAAAAGAAGATGCTGTATAATTAAGTGCAGCGGGTGAATACCAGATTTTCTGTGTTGTTGTTTTTTTTTTTTTGAGTAAAGAAAACGCTGTACTTTATTATTATTATTATTATTATTATTATTGGCAAAGAAAAAAAAAAAAAATAACGTTGTTAACCGGTATTAACCGGTTTCGTAACGATAATAACACACGAGGAACGCAGGAACAGAAATGTTAAAATATCGATTCTGCTCGGAGTGAACCGATTGAATTTTTTTTCGTTTTCAAGCCCTGGTTGTATGTAAGCATTTAAATTGCACAGCATTGAAACGTCACAACAATTCCGGCCTTCCAAAACTGTTTTGACTGAAACCGAAAAATCATTTTCAGCTGAATAGTAATTAACATCAAAGTGTATTTCACTTTGACACTAACAGCTGAATGCATGACATTTCAAAGTGTCCTCCATTTGATAGTGTGCGTAAACACAGGCGTTTGCCACATGCGCACTGGAAAGTTTCATCTTTGTCCATTGTCTCTTTATCCCCCTCACAAAAGCGCTTATCAATGCGCCCCATCTATTGTTGTTGACATCTTCATTAGTTTTTCTTGTTGTTCTGCCTCTTCAGTTTCTTTTACAGCTGTGAAACAATGGCATTTATGTGTACTATTCTGATGTATTACAGTGTACTTGAGGCTTTAGTGTATACACATTATTATTGGTATTATAAGCCGTTCTCCCCCTTATGACTAATAAAAGTGTGTATAGGAGTTGTTCACATATTCTCAAAATGATGCTCGGGCCGAGCAGCTGGGCTAATGTATATCTTACAATGGAGAATCACAGACACATGACAACAACTTGTGATGGTGATCTAGCAGGATGGATGATGGACGATGTATTTATATAATACAATATGATGAACTCAGATGAGATGTGCACAAATGATACAATTTAAAAAAAAACATTTATTCCACCTAATATTTTAAAATCACCAAAATTCTGATACAGTCATCAGCCAGATGGGCAGTTTTCCAAAACTCATCGACCTGGTCAGTCACTTATAATAACCTACATTATAACCTGCCAGTTTGATTCAGGGGGCAGAAAAAAAAGGATCTGATTTATTGAGCCTAAAATATGTGCTTGTTTATGTGTTTTAGGTATCAGAGAGCACCAGCAGTCTGAATGAAACCCTGCAGGAGGGTTTGGTGCAGCTGGAGACTGTGTACTCCAAGCATACAGACTACCTGTCTATCGTCCAGAAACTGCAGGGTCAGCTGGACGAGCTGATCAATCTGATGGTGGAGGTGCCTTTCTGGAGCAGTACGGATCTCTCTCTGGATCACCTGGCATCCATCACTGAGCAGTATGACTGGTACAGGTAATTAAGAAGTCCAGTCTAGTCCTCATGCTCTGTGATCATTTGTTTCAACAGTATTACCCAGATAGTACTGGTTTCTAAAATCCTATTAGTCTGGCATGACTTGTTTTTCACATAAGAATGACTTAAATGTCCAAAGAAGTAAATTAGAGTTTATGGACATACACAATAGAGTTTCTCAATAATAAAGTCCAGACTTGTTACTGCTTTTGGATGGAGTTATAAAGACATTTCCAGCCATCTGGAAGAGATCATGTGTATGTGTGTTTGTAGGTGGTTGGGTTATCTGGGTCTGCTGCTCTTTGATGTTATAATCTGCCTGCTCGTTTTGGTTGGTCTCATACGCAACTCAAGAAGCATCTTAATCAGGTAAGTACAGAAATGATTAACACATGTTTTTAGTTAATATCACACACAATAGCCAGTTAGCCACCCATGTAATCTATCACAAAATGGTACCTAAAGAACCTTTTCTGTACCTTTAAGAAACAACATATTAATGTTGTTGTTCTTTTTTATTTAGTGCCAAAATTTATCATTTTTATTTCTATCCAAAATTACACTATTTTACTCAATATTACCCAATATATATGTATTTATGTGCTGATTTGCTATCTGTGAAAGTTGTTATTGTTACCTAAAATGATTAAAACTTTCATTTTTATTAACTAAAATAAAGCTAAAATAAAATATTAGATGAAAAACTTTAACTTACTAAAATTACAAAAGTAATCCTGAATTAAAATGAATGCTAAATAGAAGTATCTAAAAAAACGAATAGAACAAAAAAAAACCTAAACAAAATTACTAAAACTTGAAGGACAGTTAAAATGAAAATTGATATGAAAAAGCTAATTTAAAGCATTCATAAATACTATATTAGTATATAAATAATGCTAAAACAACAGTGTTATAAAATCAAATTTTAATAATATTTATGGGTGTTACTGAATTTGACAGGATGGTTTGAGATGTGACATGACTATATAGGGAGAATCACAGTGAGAGAGTGACCTGGGATTAAACTCTGAACACATATCTGTAGAATTTAAGGAATGTAATTGACTGACTCTCACAACAAAGAAATATTGAAGTGTAAGAAAAATAAATAATGTATGTCAGAATGTTGATATGCAAGATCATGTGATATTTCTGGGAACATCAAAAGGGACTTTCTTGTTTTCCTGGTGGATTGCAGGAGGTGCCTCAGGTTAAAATGCACTACCTGAGTTTACAGTTTCAGTTTGGAAATTTCCAGGTTGGAAATCGTTGTGTGAAAATGCCTATTTTTAGCCTGTAACTATGCAAAATTGAGATTCGTTTTCTGAAAGCCTTTAGAAATGGTGAGAGAGAGCGAGCACGAATCAGAGAGAGGAGTTGGCAGAGGAGAGAAGGATTCAGGCAAAACGAAATCTATTTAGTCTACTAGGGAGGGTGAAGATCTCCCCTTGATTCACTCTGACTCACTTTTTCACTCCTTCTGCTGCAATTAGACACCTCTTCTGCCGCATGTTGTGTGCATGTGTGTTTGTTTGTGTTTATATTAGTGTTTTAGGGCGCATGTGTATCTAGAAGCACATTTGGTCAGTGGGAGGTTGTTTGAATCCCCAGAGATGTTTTCAAACTGGGTTACTCACCATGAGCCAACTATAAAGAAACCAACTATAAAATATCCATCAACAACATAGAAACGTTTCTGCTTTGCTCACAGGAATAACTAGACACTCATTCGAATAGTCCCACCATTAAAAGACTCAACTGACAGCCATTTTGTAGAGAAGAATTAAAATAAGCACTTTAAAAAAAGTGTCAGATTTTTTTCCATTGAACGTGCATGACTGTAAACACCATTTTTTTCATATTGAGTGTGAATTTTCTGTGGTAATGAATAATCTCTTTCTCTCCTTCAGCGTTTGTTTGCTAGGTGTGCTGACGCTGGTGATCAGCTGGGCTTCACTTGGGCTGGAGTTTTCTGTTGCTGTGGTGAGTATATTAGCAGAAACACCTTTAATTCTCTTCAGTTTTATGCCAATATATTTCTGTTTTGTTCTATGGCTGTCTAAGAAGAGTAGAGACAAATTATGTGGGGATTATTTTCTTTAGGAGAATATATAATAAAATAAGTATATACACTACTGTTCAAAGTGTGGGGCCGAAAAGATGTTTTTAAAAGTCTATGATGTTCTCCAAGGCTGCATTTATTTAATCAATGGTAATATTTGAAAACGGTAATATTGCGAAATATTATTACAATGTAAAATAACTGCTTTCTATTTTTTGAAATACATTTTTTTTATTTATTCCTGTGATGCAAAGCTGAATTTTCAGCATCGTTACTCCAGTCTTCAGTGTCACATTGTCCTTCAAAAATCATTCTAACATGCTGATTTGATGCTGAACATAGTTGTGAAACGTAATATTTTTGTGGAAACCGCAATGCATCATTTTCAGGATTCGCTGATAATTAGAAAGTTCAAAAGAAAAGCATTTATTGGATCTCGAATCTTTCCTGTTACATTTGATTAATTTAATGAGTCCTATCTGAATAATATTAACTAACTGACCCCAAATGCTTGAAATTGTAGTATGTTTGAAGTGAGGATTTTAGATGTCAGTGACTTAAATGTGTTTGTTTTTGGGCCTGTATTTGAGGGTTTGCTTTGTTATGTGTGTTGTTCTCTTCCTCAGACTGCCAGTGATTTTTGTGTTGGCCCTGACTCTTACATCACCAAAGTGACACGTGAGAACGCCGTTATCAACCAAGGTATGTGCTCCAAAGTCAAGTTGAGTTTGTTTGTCTTTCACACAGTTTATGCAGGGTTCACTGGGCATTTAGATGCTTGCGACAAACGTTCAGATCACAAAAAAACCCACAATGGCATAGACAATTATATACAGACAGAAACAGATACATAAGTTATGGTAACAAAAGTAGTTGGATTACAGATTAAAGAAAGTACTAAATGCATTTGTTTCTTATTTACATGTTATTAATTATTTTATATACTGATAATTCAATGCATCATCAAAGACTTGAACTCAGTACTCCCCACTGAAAATGTGTATGCTCACAGTCACTCTCATTCATTTACTTGAAATGTCTTGGAGCATTGCTATGCAGAGGAGGCTTTCTTAAAGGGTGTTTATGTACAAAGCAGGTTTTGTATCTTGCTCTCAGACCTTGGCTTTCCTGGACAGACATGAATGTCATTGCTAATTAGTTCCCACAGGGGATACGATTCATGACCCTCTCAGTCCCTACAAAACACATTCACAATCAACTCTCATTCACACTTGCATACACACTTATGTTTCACTGCTGGAAGCATTCACATTTCTCTTTGTTGAAGGTAAGGCAATGGGAGGAGTGTCTGCAGGCCAATAAATCTTGTAAATAATTTTACATGTGTATTTACTTCCTCCTGCATATTAATTTTGCTGACACGTAATACACTTCTGTTCAAAAGTTTGGGGTCAATAAGCTTTTTAGAATAAGAAATGAGTACTGAATGTCTGAAGTGACAGTAAATCACTTATTCTGTTAATCAAAGATTCAAAATTCAGCTTTTTCTGTTCATCAAAGATTCAAAATTCAGCTTTTTCAGCTTTGCTACGACAGGAATAAATTATGTTTTAAAACATATTAAAATACAAAGTTATTTTAATTTGCAATAATATTTTAAAATATTACTGTTTTTTTACTGTATTCTTTTTTTATGTCTTGGTGAGTAAAAGAGATTATTTCAAACACAAAATATCTTACAGACCCCAAACTTTTGAATTATGTATCTTAATATATGATATCATGTAATAGTAGCAAATGATAAATGCACAAAATTACTAAAATAAAATTAATTTACACAATATTTATTGAAATTCACTCAAACATATCTTAAAGCTAAAATTGTGCCATGTTGGCCGGTTCATAGGTTTCTTACAGTGACATTTTATTATTATTTTTTTCTATTTTTATCTTCTCCATCTGCACCTGCTATGAGTGTGATGATTTAGATTGTGAGGTTAATTAATCATTAAACCTCTGCCCGAGGTCATTCCACTACTGCTTCTCTCATTCTCTCTCTTGTCTCTTTTTCAAGCACATGAACACATAGTAATAGGGTTCAGATTCATGCAGCGCCTTTACAGTCATCACTCTCTCACATTCACTCATAATCACACATACACACAGAAAATAAACTTGATATCCTAACAAATGAAGCTAGTTGGCATTGTCAGTAATCTCAGCCAGCTGGCTTAGTAAATAATGAACTAGCGGGTCACAGTGACTCAAGAGAGGCAGATGCATGCAGTGCTTCCAACAGATTTACTGCTAAGTTTTGTTAGTTTGCATCGGCTGTTTTCTTTGCAGAGTGATTTCAACAATATACCAGTATCTGATCAAGAATCGCTGTGTATTGATCCACGCAAGACGAGGGGAGGGTTTGGGAAAATCTATCATTATGTGATGTCACACATTTGAGGAGTAAAAGAATGGAACATATTTATTGGAATTCATATGTATTTGTTATTATCTGTGTTATATGTGTGTTAGATATCCTGCAGTATTATTTGAGGTGCAGCATGGGACAGACCAACCCATTTCAGCAGGTACATAATTACTCTTCCTCTGTTCTCTTTGTCATTGTCTCTCTTGTTCTGTTTCATGAATTATAAATCGGTCCTCTGATTTGCAGAAACTCTCTGGAAGCCATAAAGCTCTTGTGGAGATGCAGGATGATGTTTCCGAGCTCTTGCGCTCAGCTATTCGTGAATTCCCCAAGACTAAGGTGCGAGATTGCAGATGTACTCAGTACTGTACAAGAAACTCAGTACTAAGTATATATTCTGTACTCAGTATATGGATGTTCAATTGTTTATGTTCTTTGTCTCTCTATGGGTTGGTTATCAGAGTAACCTAGAGGAGATGCAGGTGGTGTTAAACTCCACTGAAGTCAGTCTCCACCACCTCACTGCCCTGGTCGACTGTCGGAGCCTGCACATGGTACGTGTGTTAATATGAAAAATATATGATTTTTTTTTTTTTTTAGATTACTTCACTTTCAGTGTCTTTAAACTGCCAAGTAAATTCTGTGCAATGACAAAATGATACATAAAACTTTTAAAGGTACTATATAAAATACATTTATTATTATTGTTATTATTATTATTATTAAAAGCCATGTTAAAATATGTTGTCTCTGACCCACCTTACCCCCGATATCTGTGTTTTACAAAACCTTTATTAGAATTTTTCAGTGTGGTGGAAATCACACCACAACAGTGGGACAATCGGTTTCACACTATGAGTATTAAAATTCATTTTTAATGTTTAAAATTGAACGTCTAGGTTTGGGATAACTGCAAAACAATAAAATCTATATGAAAAATGCATTTGAAAAATAGCAAAATAACTAAAAAATGAGAGTGAAATGCATAGTAAAATGTATTCAAGACATACACTACTTGTCAGTGTTTGGCAGTAACTAGTTACTACTAGTAACTAGTTACAATAATAATATTACTTTGTGCAGTAACTAGTAGTGTAACTAATTACTAATAAGATTTCAGTAATAATATTACAGTTACCATCCATAAAACAGCTAGTTACTTGGTTACTTTTGATGCCTCAACCCCTACTGATTTGAAGTCCAACAATCCAATAATTAATAATTCCTTGATTTATTTTCATAATTTTCATGACTAATGAACACATGAAGTCACCAGTGCAGCAGGCAAGCTTGGAAAATGGAAAAGCTTACATTCAACTGATGAAAATGACATTACATTAATTTTGTGAGAAGAAAAGATGGTCTAAACACCAATGTGTAAGTTGTGGCATTATGGAAGTTCTGGCATTACATGGCTTGCCCACCCACATCCCTCTGACCCCGATATATAATTTGTATTACTATAATTAAAAATCTTTTTAGAAAACGAAATTTGTTTTTACGAACTTATGCTATTTCTTTTGATAAAATACATCATGAAATATAATCGTTTATGGGTAACAGAGAAAGTATAGCTACAATTAGCTTCAAGCTACACATGATAATTAATGAGTGTTTGTAATAACTTCTGACTGCGATCCAATGTGGATTTTGGTCAAATGATGAGGTAGAAATATATTGTTAGTAACATTTCAGAAGAATTTTTGGGTAAGATACACAATTACAGTTTCTGTGGGGCATGAAGGAAAAGTAATGTAACTAGTAGTGTAGTGTAACTAATTACTGTTGCCAGAAAGTAATAAGTATAATATTACTTTTGAAAGGCGTAACAAGTAATAAATTACATTTTGTGAGTAACAAGCTCAACACTGACTACCGTTAAAAAGTATGGGGTAAGTACGATTGTGGAATTTTTTTATTTATTTTTTGAGAAATTACATTTTTCTCAGCAAGTACACATTAAATTGTTTAGTAGTGACAGTAAAGAACTTTTTAATGTTACAAAATGTTTCTATTTCAAATAAATGCTGTTCTTTCGAATTTTCTGTTCAGAGAATCTTGAAACAAAGGTATCAAAGATTAATTTTTAAGAATAATCAAGTTGAATTTATATAAAATAAAGCTGAATCAATTGTAATAATATTACTTTACAATATTACTGCTCAAGAGATTTCTTTCAAAAACATTAATAATCTTACTGACCCCAAACTTTTGTATTACAAAAAGGGGCATAAAAGTGTTTGAAGTTGAAGGAACACTCATATATTAGTTCCCATGATTATGCTTGTACAACCTGTGCAAATGCATTTATGCCACTTCCTTTAGAGTGTTGAAAGACTTCCAAAGCAAGACTTTTCATATGACTGGTCATCTTTTTTTTTTTTTTCCTTTCTCACAGGACTATGTGCAGGCTCTGACCGGACTGTGTTACGATGGAGTGGAGGGGCTTATTTATCTGGTCCTTTTCTCATTCGTCACTGCGCTAATGTTTAGCTCCATCGTTTGCAGTGTGCCTCACACCTGGCAGAGCAAGAGGTGAGAAGGCAAGGGTCAAAATGCTCCAACAAACAGGGGGTGGGTTGAGGAGGGCAAGGTATGTTAAACGCAGCACCAGTAGACAGGCAAGGACTTCAGTTCATGGACAGAGAATTGACTGCCAGTCACGTGTTTTTTTTTTAATGCTTTTATTTTCACATCTGCTCCTTCTGTTTTCACATATTAATCATCTTCTCATGACTGTGTGTAGCTTCTGTTGTCTTGTCATTCATTCCTCATTGTGTCATAGATTTGGAAAACCCACTGCCCTGTAGTATGTGTGAGAGACGCACTTGTTTTGTAGTGCTCTATGGGTAACCTAAATATAGCTTATGTATAAAAGCAAAATAGTAGTACATTTTGAAAGGAGTATTTTAAATTACGGCGATGGAGGTATTTGTTATTTGACTCTCTGTATAGCATCTGTCTGCAATAACGCTTGTGCAAAGGGAAAGAACAAAGAGACCCTATTCTAAATTTTGTGCAAATGCAGATTGACATTTCTGTGGAAGATGCTGCCTCCCTTTGGACTATCTTGAAACTGCAAGAAAGGCTTATGTGCATTTGTGAAGAGTATAATCATTATTGAAACATGTTGGTGATGTGATTACTCACTGGGCAAGCTGGTCTGGAAAAGGTCTGTTAAGAGTTACACGTATGAAAGATACCTTGATCAAAGTGGCATCCAAATCTACACTTTCACAGATCCACTATTTCTTTTTTATTCCCTTTCTTAAATGCGTCCCCCCCCCCCCCCTTTTTTACGTTTTAAATCCGATTCATAGTGGTTGTTTGTTGATTTAATGCATGACTCAAATCACTGAGAGACCGTTCAAAGGTTGCTGAGGACAATCCATTGGACATGCAGTGGAAATCCACAGTAGTTCTTGTGAGATTCTTAAGTTCACTTGATTTGTTTCTGACTAGCATCCATGGCTGTAGGATTGTTTTTACTTTAGTTTTCATTTTTATTTTTTTTCGACTGAACATGCACATTTATTGAAGCAACTGCATAATAAATGAAATGGAGATGCTGCCCCATTCCAAATTGACCACAAGTCATTTTTTTTGTTGTTGTTTTAGCATCCTGACTGCCAATTTTACGCTTATTCTAAAAAATGCCCAGATGACTTAGTTTGGAATATGAGTTATGAGCTTGGTTTTTCCATCAGCTAACAGATCAATTATTTCCTAATTAGTTTAACCACAACATTCAATATGCCATTAGAAGTCATTAATATGAAAATCAAGAGTTAAGGACAACAAGAGCTTGATGTACATTAGATTTCCCAGTAAACATGCAAAGAGCTCAAATCGATAGTGATTTTAAATAAATTCTTTTAATTTAATATTTATATTCATATGAATATTATTTTACGATTTAAAATAACAGTTTTCTATTTAAACATTTTAAAATTGTAATTTATTCCTGTGATGGTAAAGCTGAATTTTCAGCAGCCATTACTCCAGTCTTCAGTGTCATACTGAATGAATGAGAAAGTTCAAGTGATTTATTTGAAATAGAAATATTTTGTAACATTATAAATGTCTTTACTTTGATCAGTTTAATGTGTTTTTGCTGAATAAAAGTATTCATTTCTTTCAAAGAATAACTGTTACTCATCCTGGACTTGAGCTAGGAGTATATTTATGATATTTTTATTCAATCATTACTAAAGTATTATGCAGTATAAAAATATTATGCATGTCCAAAAGAACAAACTTTTGGCTAAAAGGTATTAAAATACTTTTTTTTGTTCTACTTGAGGATTTGAGAGAAAATTTGATCTGAATGCATGTATTTCATATAAAGCATTCTAGCTTGAGTAAGATTTTTTTTTTTTTTTTTTTTTTACAATAAAAACAGTCATGAACATTCACTTTGAAAAGAATGACAAAGATGAATCTGGGGAAAACAAATGCATGAAACGTGTCATTTTGCTAGTATGCTTTAGAGTCATTTTGGGACTGGCGTGAAAAATGGTTTTAAAGAGATCCTCACTAAGTCTAGTGAGAGGAGAGACCTTTTCCCTCCCCTCTGACCCAGGGGCACGTGTTTCACCTGTGCTAATTTGTCCGAAGGTCTGAGGAGGAGGATGGCGATGAGACTTCGGCCACACTCGGCCCGCGAGCGCCGCACGATAACCTGTACCGCGTACACATGCCTAGCCTGTACAGCTGTGGCAGCAGCACCTACGGCAGCGAGGCTAGTCTCCCCGCTGCGGCACACACTGTCAGCAACGCACCAGTCACTGAGTACATGTGAGTGTAGCCACGCTAACCTCATCCTAATGCATGGGCTGGATTTGAAGGACCGTACCGGTATTACAGGTCCTGTAGCATAGGCTCGCTAGCCTAGATTACTGCATGGGCTTTGCTCGATTTACTGTAGGCTTCAGATCAGTTGCTAATACTGCATGGGTTTTACTTCTTGATTAAAGTTATTATATCTAGAGCCCCTGAACGGCGTGTAGAAACAAATATAATATGGCATGGGAAGTATAAGTAGATAATTCAGCTTGTGCAATGAGTTTTACTATATGATAGATAATGTTTTACGCAACTCAAGCGATATCTATCATGATCTACGTATGTAGTGCATAGTGGTATCACTCAGTGGCTTTGCGTATTACTCCTACCCTGCAGTTCAAAGATTTCTATCAGATTTGTAAAGTTTAGTGCATCGCGGTGTGGAAATCCCTCCTTTGAAGAGGGAGTCAGAGTAACTGGTATCTCGTTTGTGACGCAGGAGCCAGAATGCTAACTTTCAGACCCCTCGGTGCGAGAACACGCCACTCATTGGCAGAGAATCCCCCCCGCCGTCAGTAAGTGCACAAGCACATTTACACAAACACACATGTTTGTAGAGGTACAGTCGTTATTTAGCGCAGTGTCACACATTCAGTTACTCTTTTAGTAAAAGGAATGGATCTTCTTGAAACCCTGCCCCATGCTTGACATAATTGATTTATATTTCTGTAGATAATCCAGAAAACAGGATGTTAGTGTGATAGTATTTATGCTTGTCTATGTATTTACCAGCTTTGACAACTGTAAAACTTCACTTTTAGTGTAGTTTTATCATATTGATGAACATTGTCAATTCAAACACACACACACACACACACACACACACACACACACACGTAAAGAGTCTTGAAGGTCATTTTGGCAGCCTGTATGCGACGCTAATTATAAGTCCTCACAAACAACAAGGTGAAATAAATCCAGACAAATTTGTCATCATTTGCTTATTTTTTTTTCCCTTGGAAAGTGAAATAAAAGGTTATCTTTTCCATACAAGAAATGTTAATGGCAATGGGAAGGACATGGTCCAAACATGACAAAAAGGCACCCTAAAAGCTGTTTATACAACAAGTGAAACCTAGCGATAGCTTTATGTGAGGAAGATAACTAAATAAAATTGGAAGATATCATTACACTTTAATTTACTCTATATCTTCAATACAATATCTTTTAAATACCATGGGGTATTATTATTATTACAAACATGAATGTGCAATTCTATAATTATCTGTCCACAAAAGTTGGAAATATGAAAATAATTTGAAACATACTGCAATTCCAAATGCACGTTAAACTCACACAACATGCAAAGATGGAGTTTGCTGCATTTACTGTGAACGGAGCCACTCTGAGATTGTAAAAACGCTGGATCATGAGCTGCTAGCGTCTAAAAATAGCGAAGCGCTTCACTCTGAAACATACAGTGCAACTGACTATATACTTAATTAAAATACACTGTCACCTTGATTTCAGAGTGAGGAAAGTGCAGTTGGTACTAATGTACTGGCACTGTGGAAAACGAGCATTGAAACCATTTCAAATGTTCAGAACCTACATGTATCAAAAACTGATACATCTAATAGTAGTTAAATATAAAAGGAAGATTTTCTGCAAATAACAACTTAAATTTCAGTCTCTTCTCTCAAAGCTATTGTACACCTTCATTAGATTTGTAATATAATGCATTAGCATAGACTACTTTTAGGGTATATTTATGGCCTTTGTCATTTTTTGGTGCTTAACAGCATCCATTTCCATTCACGTGCATTGTATGAAAAAGGGCTGCATGAACATTTAGCTAAATTTCACCTCTTGTGTTCTATAGAAGATCATTTGTATGGGTTTGGAGTAAATGGTGGTAGAGTTTGCATTTTGGGTGAACTATTTCTTTAAAATGTATTCTGATTTGTCATTTATTTCTCCTCTTACTTTTAAGTCAAGGCCCCTCACTGAGTGGAAGTGGGTTTTGCAATGTTACAGAATCCTGGAGTTTGCATGATTGCATGTATAGTCAATGACGAGACCAGAGAATGCTTTTCCTGGTTCATACACGGTGAATAGGGGAGCACGGTACTCTTTTGAAGGGGCAGGGCAGCTCTTTTAATCAGACTTGGCATGCGAGGGGATCTTTCATTCTCCCACTAGTTTGAGTTCAGTAAACGAGAACACTCAGACCTCTTCAAAGCGCCGCTCTCACTCCGCCTAACTTTCTAGGTGTTTTTTTCCTTTCGATTTTGTGTTTACGGGCCCTGGACGTGACGCATGCGTATTCAAACTCCAGACTGGAGAGACCACCCAAGAAACCATGTTTCTTTGAAAGGATGTAATCTGATTCTCAATAATGCCATGGTCCAGGATGCTGCTTTTTGGTGCCTGTTCTTGCCGGAATTGGAATTGCCGATATATTATGGAATAGTCTCTCCTTCTCTGGATTTTATGATTCAAAATATGCATGAATTTTGTCTCTTTCTCACCCATCTGAAAAACATCCCTCATGCATGTCTGTTTGGTAAAGTGTCTCACAGTATAACCCCACCCCTAAACAGCTGTTAATATAATCCCACATATAGCTGCATTATCTATATGTGTCATTCTCATCTACTGTTCTTTCCCCCCCCCCCATTTGTCATGGTCTTAACTTTTCTTCCTTTCTTTTATTTTCACATTAATTGCACTCTTTTTAATCGAACTTGCCCTTAAAAGCCGATCGTGAGGAGAAAAGTATCTTATAATGATAATATGCATCATCACAGTAACTCTTGGCTTTAAGAAACCATCAGGCTGTCCAAATGACTGTCAGTTTGTCTGTTACGCATGTGAGTGAGTTAGTGAGCACGACAGAATGAGGTTCATATTTATATGTGCTTCATGTTTGTAAGAGCTACAGCTATACTCTGTCCTAATGCCATTTAGACGCTGTAACTTTTCCTCACTTTGAGTAAATAATCATGCCACATTAGGAAAAAAGTTTTTATATCGTATTGTAAAATAACTCGTCAGAATGATGTGATGGTGTCTGCCTTCCCCTTTTCCTTGTTTTCTCACCCTGTTTTGCAGTACACCTCAAGCATGAGGGCCAAATATCTGGCAACCAGCCGCCCAGACCAATCCAGGCCATCAGAATCCCAGAACGGTCTGGAGCCCAACATGCGACTAGACCTAACCAGCCGTTCAGCTCCAAACAGCCGACCAAATTCAGCTATCCACCGACCCCACTCCGCCATCCATTAACTATCCTCAAATGCATAACCAATAGTCATCTACCTGTCAGGTCCACCAGTACGAAGTTTGTCTCCACCTCGATGTTCAGCCCTAACGTCTTTATTTGATTGGAACCGGTCATCCATGCTTACCTACTCTGGGTTCTTAAAGACTCCATTTTGCCAAATTTGATTCAAACTGCCATTTTTTTACTCCCCTAATCATCACAGCAACTACACTGCCCTCTTCTGGAGGACTCCTCTCAGTCGTCAGCACAGTAGCTCCCATACTACCCTTACAGAGATTCTCTCAGGGCAGCCATATTGGCAAGGACTGCAGGACCACATTATCACAGGATAATGGTTTATACCACTCATTTTTAAATCTCTTGCCTTGCTGTGCAAGAAATGTCACTATGACATTTGATTTTATGATGGAGTTCTATTTTTAAGTGTTTTGCAAGATTACATATAGTTTAACAAGGTTTTAAAGATGCAGCTTTTGCGCTTTCTCTGCAGTTCCTGACAATATGGCAGCATTCTACTACTACAGCCACAATCCAAGGTATTCATCATTGCTATTTGATGTTAACGGAGAAGTTTACTCGTTTACAAATGTTCATGAGTTAACTGAATCACATACTTGTGACTCTGTGGTTAAACAAACGTTCCTGTCATGAAAGGCCACTCTTTGTATTTACAGTACAGTGTAATCTATGGTGTACCACAGTGTGAATTGACAGCCATCAAGCCTTTGAGCCATTATGCACATTCAGTATCTTATTCTAGAAGGGAAACAGTTGCACAGCACACTATCGGTGTGTTTGTGTGCGTGGCGTGTTTGCCTTGTGCATTAGTGAGTGTGTTTAAAACAGCACAACTCACGGAGCTTTGCTCTTTGTAAATAGTAAGTGTTTTTTACTTTAAAAAACGTCTAAATGATCAACACTACAAACTCAGTGCACTAATCTTCTGTGTAACAGTGCAGTGCAACATTTGCCGTGGCTTAGAGCTGCAGTGAAGAATACCTGTAAGAAAAAAATTGTCAATGAACTCTGTGATGAAACAATAGTACATGTTTTGTAGACATATCACTTGAATTTGTGAATACACTTGTGGGTGCTCGTGTGTATGTGCACACTTTAAATGTGAATATTTCTAACGGAGGAAAATTTGCTCAGAGTGAAAAAGGGATACCTGGACAAAAAGAGAAATGCCTCCCCACTGCCCCACATGTAAATCTTTTTTTTTTTCTGTTCAGGCTTCACGTTCTTTAGCAGGAGATTTTTGTTTTGTTTTGTAGTGAATCGGATTCGATTTTCACCACGGTCAGCCTTTTCCTTATTTCTGTTTAACATTAATGGGGAAACACTTCTCTGTGGTGTTGATGGATCTGCAATATGGATACTGGACTTGTGCCACTAACAGGACTTTTGTGGTTTCGCCAACTTTCCGCGGGAGAAAGGTTAAAAAAACTAATCCTGAAGAAGGAAAAAAGCGACGGGGACAACGAAACTAAGGAAATTTCCTCCTTGTCATGCAGTCACTAAGTAAGACTTTGTGTGGATGTAGTGTAAGATAACCTAGCTGTCTTTACCAAGTGCAGTATTGTTGGTTTCATTTACTTGCATCCAGTGTCATAAGGCTGACATAACAGTGTTAGACGTTGTCATGGCGCCAGTCAACCGCTAATGTTATCATGCATAAGATGTGGTATCTAATGCCACTCTCAAAACATCACACCTTGATTCTTGAACGTAGGTGTTCTTTTGGTTTTAATAAATATCATTAATTACATTAGCGGGTAGAAATGTCATTTTAAACTGGAAAATGCTATAATGCTGTATCTTTTATGACTTTGTGACACCCTCAGTCAATTGAGGTTGCGTGTTGTTTGAATTATCTTTTTGTGTAACGAAAGTGGGCGCTGTGTTTGGATGCCAGCAGGAAAGGGCTTGTATCCCTAAACCTCAAAGATCATGCACAGGCATGCTTTGACCATGTGGTGTCAGGCAACAACTAAAGTTACAATCCTAGAAAAACACTCTTGCACAAAAAGTGTCAATGCATCACTAGACGTTTCACATAAACACTGAATATTACAGAGAAAGTGAATTATTTTGCAAGCAACACAAATGGATAAACATGCACCTTATCACTCAGTAGACACAATGTAAAATTGCTCTGAAATATGTGAGTCTTTTTACAGTATCTACATGTATTCAACCACTAACCATCTTATAGAGACAATCCAAATGTTCGGATCTATGATTCTGTACCATATAATGCAGTTGCATGACTGAAGGAAATATGAGGAAGAAATATTCTGCCTTTCTTAACATTTTCATAAGTAACCTTTCTTTCTGTAAATGTACACTTTTTTTCTAGCGTATTCTTGTTAGCTTTCTATTGTATAGACCATAACAAATGAGCCTACTCACTCCTTTCTAAATGTGAATAAGAATGAGTCGTCATAAATTGATGTTTTGATAACAATTCTTATGGATTTTTTCATGTTTTTTATGTTTTTTCATTTGTGATTAAGATGTTGTACATGTCAGAAAAAAATTATTTTCTGAGCCTGGATTCAGTGTTTTCATAATATATTAAAATGAACTTATCTGGTGCAGGGTGTTGAGCATCAGTGCCTGAAGAAGAGAAAAATAAAATCACCTGGTCAAGGTATGCATTTATCAAGGTATGCTTTACCAAAAAAAAAAAAAAAATCTCCTGGAATCTTAATGCATAAAATGGAAAGAAATAAGCTATGAACGAATGCCAAAGTTCTGAACAGAATTTGTACACTTGTTTGTTTGAAAACTGCATGAAATATGTGAGAGGAAGTACATTTAAAAAATAGACCATGTTGTAGTACAACTTAAAAAAAAATGCAGTTGGGCTGCTAATAAACCGCTTTATGTTTAAATGCCATATAGAAAAGTAGTCTAAACTTGTGTGGTGTTCCTGGGTTGCTGTATATACACAAAATTATATAAGGTATTGTATCATAAGCAAAACACTAAAGAATTTAGATATTGCTAGCATAGACATTGATTTGGATTTAAAGGGATAGTTTATGCAAACATTTTTTAATACTTACCCTCATGTAGTTCCAGCAGAATTTCCAGGCTTTTCTTTTTCTGTAGGCCTTGCTAATGAGGAGTTGCTTTAATGCTCCTAAAAAGATGTCATAAAACAGTCAGTGTATAGGTGTATAAGTGTCCGAGATGTACATTCAGTACTGTATAAAGTTCACATGAAAACGTCTGTATTTTCAATATTATCTCAGTTGAACTATCAACACCCAGGTACACAACTGTACAACACACTGAACGAATAATATGTCTGTATAACAACCTCGTTTTTATTGACAGAAAAAAACGATTCCCCTAATATTCTTTCAGATTCTTTTTGCAAAAAGTAAAATATCTTACCATTTTATCATTCTTATGTGATCTGTAATCCTCACCTGGCCATGGTATGTCACTTTCTGAAACAATTTAATTCTCAAACAAATACATGTCTCTTTAATTCCTTGAGTTGGTCAGTTGACGGTTACTTTTTTGAAATGTGCGCCCGCGGGATTTTTTTGGCGCTAAACGCAAGAGGTGAAAGCGGGAATGAGAGGACAAAGTTTTATAATTAAAATGCACTTAGACTGCAGCTTTACAGGACTTTGTCTGTTGCTGTTATCCGTAGTACAGAGTACTTTGTAGGCGTTTAAAAGCCCTGAATACTTACTTGACTGTCTTGATGTTAAATCATTTTGATATATGCTACCAGATTTGCTTGAACTTTTGTCAGTCTCCAAGGACTTTATTTGAGTCTTGGTTCTTTAAATGAAGTTATGGTCCAGCGCATCTGACTGTAAGATATGGTTGTAATTGCATCTGTATCACAGGGGTTATACGAATAATGCCCCAGAGAAATTGCAGTAGGCACAGACGGCGCGGAAATTCTGCACAGATGGTGTGGTAGAAAATGGAAACACTTCAGTGTAATGAATTCAGAAGACTAACATGAAATGCGCTGACAGGAGAAAGTAGCCTAACACTGTCGTGCAGATTAAGAGAGTGGGAGGTAAGTAACGATGAACGGCGGTGCACGGGTGTGGATCTACAGTACATGTGAGCTAGGTTTTTCCTCAGTGATATTATTGCAGAGAAATTAAGCCTTAACCATTAGCTAACATATATTGTAACGTGACATTATTTTATGACAACAGTTTATTATAATGCAGGGAAAGAATATTATTTAAAAAGTAAAATATGCAGTACTGAATTTAAAAATATGCTGTGTCCGCTGTGTCCATTCGGATGTAGGCCTATTTCAGTAAAGAGAGACAGCTTTTTACAGTAGGGAAGAATAGAAGTGGGGTGGGAATGTTCAGGTCACTGCTGTTAATTTAATGACACGTGCATATAATCGCTTTACATCTTAAATATTTAAAGGACAGGAGGTTACAGGAGGAATGCACAGCTGGTGACCGGCGGCTGTATCAGTGACTTGATGCTACCGCGAGGGGGCGCATGTGCGCTGCGATCGAACACGGTTAAAGACAAAGCTTGAACCTCAACCGATAACTCATCTCCTTTACCAGAGGTCGTGAACAGGTAACTGACGCATCACAGCGCTGGATTTAATGGAAGTCTGCTGGAAAATGCACGTTGATCTTTACCTGGAGGATATATTTTAACTTCTGACCCACTGGAAGATACTGTGTTTGATCTAAGTAAGTACCAATTTCAAATTCAACTGTGCATAAAATTAGCTGTGTACTGTGTCGACTGGAGAATATGCGTCGTAGTTTTAAAATATATATATATTTTATATTAAATTATTATTATTGATAGCATTAACATTTTAATCGAGGGTTTAGTGTTTTAATTAGCTGCTTATGAATAATACTAACTCTTTTAAATCAATCTTAAATTTTCCTTTGTCAGCAGAGATATTATACAATATTATATTTTATATACAAAACAAAAATAAAGTAAAATAAAAATGCGAGTTTTAATGAATCACTGTATTGTACTCTGTATTTAATTACACTGCAGTGTACAATTCATACTTCAACATGATTATATATTAGTTTGATAGATGAACTGGTAAACATTAAGCTATTTTTTATTGCTTTAATTTACAATGTATAAACCTATCAGTCTTTAAATTTAAATTGCTAACAGCAGTAAATTAGCAGAGTTTAATGTGGGAATCTCAGCTGCCCTTATACACACTGAAAGTATAAATAAATGAAAGGATTTTGAAAGCTTTTACTTGTGAGCATTTGTGGCTTTTCTCCTTTCTTTTCAGGGATATGTGAATATGTGTAGCCTGTGCGTGTATATTTACATGTGTGTATTTTTTCAGGTCATACGTGACACAGATTACCTTAAGGTTTGAAGGAAGAAAAAAAAGAACGAAGAGGAGGTACACATATTAGATAAAGAAGAGGGTCTTCTATGCTTTTGATGTCATCTGTATTGTCTGGGAAGATAAAAGTAAATACTGTATTTGGTACTGAGTGGAGGAAGAGATTGGTTTTGAGTATTTAAAACGACGAAGGAAGAATAATGGATTTGAGATCTTCTGTTTTCCTTCATTGTCTTCAAGCTTTCTTACGCTTAAATGGAAACTTTGGCACCTGAAAAGTAAATTAAAAATATGTAGTTTTAGTTACATTGGTTTAGTTATGATGTAGTTCAGTGATAGTTCACCCACTCAACATCACGGGAAAACCACTATGAATCTGACCCCAGATCAGCCACCAACCCTGCTCTACAACCTTCCCAGGGCATTGGACCTTCAGCGTGAACCACAAAACAAGAGCAGGTCGGCTCCAGCCAGCTTCTTCAACAGCACCTTCTTTTTCCAGGATAATGCAGCTTTAGAATGGCAACTGTTCCTCACCATCCAAGAGCCTGGCACCATTATCTTGACTGTCCTGTACTCTATTTCCTTCCTTGTGGGTTTTTTTGGGAATGTCATGTCCCTCAAAGTCTTACTGGGCCAGCATGGAAGCATGCGACTGTCTGGTGCTAGCGCCACCCGTTGCTTGCTGATAAACTTAGCGGTGTGCGACCTGGCAGTGGTTTGCGTGTGCATGCCTGTCACCCTGGGCCACCGCATCTATACGCCATGGGTGTACGGTGACTTTTTGTGCCGGGCGGTGCCCTTCACGCAAGCGGTGTCTGTTTCCGCCAGTGTCCTGAGCATCACGGTCATCAGCATCAGTCGGTACTATGCAGTTCACTCACCGCTACAATCCCGCGCCTACTTCACTCGTCGACGCATCCTCGCCTCTGTCACAATCGTGTGGCTTGTCTCTTCAGTGATCTGCATGCCAGTCGCAATAGTTACCAGGCGTGATGAAGTAGCTTTGATCGAAGGGCTGGCCATCGTGTTGCCCGTCTGTGGAGAGGTATGGCCTCAGCCACGCTTGCGACAGGCGTACAATGTCCTGCTGTTCAGCGCCCTCTACTGTCTGCCTGTTGGGTTTAATCTCACTCTAGCCTTCCTCACATGTCGTCGGCTGCGTAGCACTGGTTCTGAGGGACGGTTCACAGAGTTGGATCCCCGTTCCCAGGCACTTCATGAAACAAGGCTGCAGGGGCGCAGGCAGATCGCACGTATGGTCGCAGCTTTGGTGCTGCTCTTCGCTCTGTCTTGGTTGCCAATGTATGTGACTGATATTTGGCTGGACCGTGAGTTGCGCCATCCACCAGATTGGCTCCTTCAGACCAGACCCTTTGCACAATGGTTGGGCCTCACCAACTCTTCTCTCAACCCTTTTTGCTACTGCTTCATTGGTGACCTCCACCGCTCAGCCAGGGCTTTGCGTTTGCGCCTCTGCGGCCCGTCCCCGGCCTCGGCGTTGGCGCTGGCTTCTCTCCCGAAAATATTCAACCTGCAGAATCAAGATAAGTCTCAAGCGGGTGCCGCCGACAACTCAACCAACTCCTGCGGGGAGGATGTTGGGAACCTGAATCTGTCGATGTGGTGGACTCAATCTCGCACATGTGAATCAATCAGCTTGCCTTACCACTTAGGAATGACTGAGGCAATTACACTGGATACATAGCAGGTCTGATTCACCGCTGTGGACATTTGCTCTCAGAGTTGTTGTGTTTTGTCCTGCTAGAAAACTGGATTTAAGGCTTAGTTTGCAGAGAAATCATTTACGTACTCTCATGTCGTTCCAAACCTGCATGACTTATTTTCATTTGTGAAACACAAAGGATGATATTTTGTTCATATAATGAAAGTCAGTGGGGTCTAAACAACATTTGACTTTGAACATTGGCCACTGACTTTCATTGTATAGACAATAATAAAATAATAATAAAATCAATAAGACATTTTCAGAATATGTTCTTTTGTGTTCCACAAAGAAAAATCATACAGGTTTGTAATGTCACGAGGGTGAGTAAATGATGATGAATTCTCATTTTTGGAGGAACTATCTCTTCATGTTTTGGAAAATAATTTTAAAGGACAGAGGACAAAATGGCAAACAGTATTTTTTTTTGGATACTTGTCTGATTTTATTTAACTGTTCTTTACAATATTCTCAATTGGGAATGGGCCGGTCATGTGTGAGGACTGAGCTTCTTTTAAACTTCGTACATTTGTTGAAATTGTTTAACAGCAAAGTGATTAAACATTTCATATTGCAGGTGGAGTAGATGTAACTCTGTTTAGATCTGCTGTAAATGTGCTATGTAATAAATATCTTGCCATTGAAACATATTAGGGTCCATCATAGCAATCCATATTGTAAAGGAATAAAGTTGTTCAATGCAGAATGTGTACGTTGTGTTGCTAAGTTTTGCCTAGAGCAGTGTCTTAAGATAAACCAAGTTTAACGTCATTAAATGCTGCTCCTGTGTCTGGCGGAGCGGTTTAATTAAAATGATCATCTGAGTGAAACCCAGACACACATACGCAGATTACGCACTCACACCTACAGTCTTTGGTGAAGAAACACATGGAAATGTCTTTCTGTGAACACTCACGGCTTCCCACCTCATCTTCTAAATGTGGAAACCATCTGCATCTCAAGTCATCACCCTCTTCTAAGTGTTATCTTGCTGAAGTCAGAGCAGAAACTTTAAACCACTACCATTCAAAAGTTTGAGGTCAGATTTTTTAAAGAAGTTGATCATTTTATTCAGCAAGGATGCATTAAATTGATCAGATGTGATAAAGATGCTTACACTGTTACAAAAATATTTCGTTATAAATAAATCCTGTTCTCTTGAGCTTTCTAGTCATCAAAGAATCCTGAAAAATATATCAATGTTTCCACTAAAATATTAGGCAGCATAACTGTTTTCAACATTGATGACATTGTTTGAGCACCAAATCATCAATGATTTCTGAAGGATCATGTGACACTGAAGACTGGAGTAATAATAAAATTTAGCTTTACCATAACAGCAATAAATTACATTTTAAAATATATTCAAATAGAAATCATTCATTTTAAATTGCAGTAATATTTCACAATATTACTGTTTTTACTGTATTATTGATCAAATAAATGCAGCCTTGGTGGGCAAAAGAAACCTCTTTCAAAAATGTAAAAATCTGACTGGTTGTTTTATAGAAATTAAAATCACTTGAAAATGACACCAAATTCGAGGTCACAAAATATTTTTTGGTTTGGATAATATTTTTGGTTTAATTTCTCAAATCTGAGACTCTAGCTTTTTTCCTGCACTACATTGTGAAAAAATTGGCTTTGCACTTTAATATTCTGTGAGGAGGAATGCCCTCTGGTGAAAACGTTTAATATTTTATTGACTTGGAAATGTTATAGCAGCAGTTGCATAAGAGGCTACAGTAACTAAAAAGAAATTTGACAGGTATGATGGAGGCAGCCCTATTAGTGAAAAAAAAAAAATAGACTGAGACGTACAGATTTCATTGTTTTAAATGTTTCAGTCATTAGCTGACAAAACATCAATTCAATTTAGCTGTTTGCTGACATTAAATTTACTGTTATGTATACCTCACTTCTCTGTTTTATGTTGTTGTTTTTTACACACGTTTATGCAGGTACTAGGGCTGGGCGGTATGACCAAAATTTTATTTCACGGTATGAGAAATTTTATTTCACGGTAACGATATCTTTCACGATAGTTTTTTATATAGGTAGTTATTCCAGAAAATGTACAAAAGGGCTTTATATAATAAATAAGCTTGAATATTTAAGAAAAGAAAAGGACTTGATCTTATTTGATTATTTTGTATTTTATTTTTAACCTTATAAATATGGTAAACAAAATATGACTTTATATGAACAACAATTCCACTGTATGTCACATTTCACAGCTTGATGTGGACAGAACTTATTATTGTAAACTTTTCTCAAGTAACATCTCACAGATATAAAATATATCTCAAGTAAATAACAGGAAAAGAAAACTTAAATGTGAAAATATAAATGCCGCTGCTAGTGAGTACATTAGCATGACACAGTTTGCAAATCACCTTTTTCTGCTCGTTGTCAGATTTTGCAAAACCGAACCAAGTCCACACAACAGATGTTGCACCTCTTTTAACTCTTTCCCCGCCAGCGTTTTTTAAAAAGTTGCCAGCCACCGCCAGCATTTTTGATGATTTTCACCTAAATTTGACGGCCCTCAGAATATTTTCTGCTATGAATATATGAACATATTATATATCAAAATAAATAACCAAGCCTCTGATTTTAATTAAAAAAAACTATTTTATTCTATCTTCATGTGTTCATGTTTTATCACCCCTTGAATGCACATAGGTTTCATCAGAAATACAACATTTTGGCCAAAACCTGAGAAAAATGCATTTTAAAAAAGTAGTGCATTTTCAAGCAAAATACATTCAAATGTCAAATTCTTTCACCTGTAAATTATTATATGAATAACTGAAATTGCATTCAATAAACAGAACAGACAGACAGACACACACACACACACACACACACACACACACACACACACGTTTATACACACAAACACACACATATAGGCTACATCCATACATCCATACATATACATACTGTACATACACACACACACACACACACATACACATATATATATAGAGAGAGAGAGAGAGAACATCACACACACACACACACACACACACACACACACACACACACATTCAGATTGACGGGTTATCGGTCCATACACAACTAGAGATGTTTCTGTGTCTGTACAGGCATCTCTCTCACTGACTACTTCATCAGATTCAAAATGGTCAAAACATGATCTACATATATATGATCTACATGTTCTCTGATCCTTCCATTAATGTCGACTGCCTTGTATTCGGACCCGTACATTTGTGGAAGTCCCGTAACTCATTCAGGACATGCGCTAGTGCTTTCCTTACCGCAATATACCTTAGAACACGAATTGCCGTAAAAACTCGTCAATGGCGGGGAAGCGCTGTCCTTTAATTGACGAGATATCTCGTCCAATGGCGGGGAAAGAGTTAATGACGAAGTTCCTCCTCCTGCTCAGGATTTTCTTTTGAGCCATCCTCGTCTGTTCGTTTCTCCTTTTCCATGTTTTTACAACCTCCCAGCGTATCCTTCAGTCTTGCATTCAACGGTTTGACCAGTCTCAGCCTCACGCGTGCTGCACGTGAGTTGGCCACGCCCACTTATTTACATTTCGCGGTATACACGGAATAAAAAATTCTTTTACGGTACACATTTCATTCCGCGGTAACGATATATACCTTCATACCGCCCAGCCCTAGCAGGTACTTATTTTTTTCCATGAATATGAAGTATGAATGTTTTCTGCAATAAAGACAAGTGTGTGAGGTGTCTTGTGTATAGGTTCCTCTGTCTTGGCATTGCAAAGTATGTATTGTTGAATGCAGATTCAACAATCAATAGCATAAAAGCATTATGCATCACAGAGCACATTACTTAGAATTTGTCAAGAGTACTTACAAACTACTAAATAATATTCTGTCCTTCCTGCCCTTCTCTCACTCGCTCCCTTCATCTCTTTCTTACAAGAAGCCAGAATCTCTTAAGTGACTTGTAGTGCAGTCTGGGAACAATCAGGTAATTTGATTGATTCTGATAGCTTGAATGTGGATAGCAGCCATCAGAAAAATCCTTAATACACCAAAATACTTTCCTTAGGTACTGATATCAAGCCTACATTCAACCTTGAAAGTGCAGAAGTGATCTGTTTTTGTCACGCTTAAGCTATAAATAACTACATGCCTTCTACCAAAATGGTGTACAGTTGACAGTATCTCAACATGAATATAATAATTTTCAGTATGCCGGAAATGTTTGAACTCAGTATGGTTGTCACACAATATTAAGTACTAAAAGCACAAAAATACACCAAAGGAACATAAATCAAGGGAGTTTGTAAATATAGCAGCATTCAGACAAATCCATGAAGTGATTCCGTAAACTCTGGTATTTGGTCTGGAACATGTCCACATGCCTAAATGCATCGAGTTGCTTCCATGTGATTGGCTGATTAGATATTTACATTAGAAACATGTGTCCCTAATAGTGTTTTCTTCTTTTCTGGGTTTTCTTCTTTTTCTTCAATCAAATTTCCAAACATGAACACATTGCATATTGAAAATAATGACTGTGAATTCTGCGAGCTGGCAGTCCTGAGCTGGCGCTTTCATACATTATCAATGAGTTCATCTTCATCGGCACAGTCTCTGTGCAGATTAATAGTGACATTTTGCCAAAGAGATATGAATGTGGGTAATATTAGCATATAGTTGTCTGTGTATTTACAGTAGTTGTAAATGCACACATGACCAAAAGTATGTGTACACCCAAAGTCTACACCCATAGTGCTTGTTAAACATTTAATTTAAAAGCCAGTGGTGTTAATATAATTGAACCTCCCTTTGCTGCTTTAACAGCTCCCATGGATGGTTTGACTCTAGTTGTAACAGTAATGCTGAAATTTGCTACTATTCATATAGACAAGAGCATCAGTGAACTCTGATGCTAGGTGATGGGTCCTGGCTTGCGTTTTCAGTGTTTAGGTGTTCAGTTGGTTATGCAGGCTAGATCAGACTTTGTTCTTGTCTAAGTAGATTATTTGGCAGTATGCATTACTTTTTTATTATACAATAAGTGAATTTTTGAATGTATATTTTACGGAGTGTCTATTTACACTAAGTGCAAATAGCCGGCCTTGTTGGCAAAGGCTATTACACTAACTCCGCCCACCAACGTGTGATTGGGATAGTCGACACTGGAAAAAGACGCTCATTTTACATTAGTTTCAGTGGTGTAGATGGTAATTAAGGCGCGTGCTTTTTGATGCGATCGACTCGAGTTCGAACCCGCCTTTTGCCGAACTTTTTTTCTCCCTTTTCAAATCTCATATCGCATCGGAAAGGCATTTATTTTCAATACAATTGAAGGAAGTAATCAAAAAGTTGAAAATAAAGTATGGAGTAGGGTTAGGGTAGATGTAGGGAGGGCTTTGTCCCAATAAGGTGGCATCCATTTAATAAGTTGAATTAAAACTGTAATTTACACTCAATACGTTATTTTTGCTTACTGTTTTATAATGTACTACAATACTGAGGTGCAGATAATTGCCACTATTTGCAATAAGTAGCATATAAATAGCAGAAAATCTTGCTATTTTAACATGGTGTAAATATAATCTATAGCTATTTGCACTTAGTGTAAATAGCATATCGTTAAAAAATACTGCTATTTTCACTTAATGTAAATAGCATCCATTGCTATTTGCACTTAGTGTAAATAGCATCTATCGCTATTTACACTTAGTGCAAATAGCCGCTGCCTATATTTTATTATATAGTGACTGTGCATTCACATACAGCACTCAGTCTATAACTGACAAAACCCATTTAACAATGTGTGTGTACGTGTGTGTACATGTTGGTGTGTATATGTAGTGTACCTGTGGTGGTCCTAATTCTGCCTTCCAGTCTCAGCATCAAACTGTCAGTTTCTGTCTCTGAGGTTTGAGCAGTGGTGTTGGGGAAGCAACTTTAAATTGTAGTTACATAAGCTACTCATAATTGAAGGTATAAGCTACATAACTAAAGCTAGAACATAACTGGTGCATTTTAGGTGTACAGGAAGTCAAATCTTAAATATAATACTATTAGATGTGATCAGATATTAGATATTGATCAGATCAAATATTAACAAAATATAGTTTAGAACAATCAAATCAAATAAGCAGTTTAATAGTGTATCATTTCAAACTGCAAATAGATCATATGAAAAAAAAAATGTAACTAAAATACTTTTTGGAAGTAATTAGAATTGGAATTTGAATTAGGTAGTTCATTTTAAAATCATAATAAACATAATTAAGCTATGTTAAGTATTAAATAACATAAATTAGTTAAATCAATAATAGGTAAAGTAGCTTGTTTTACCTGGGTTGAATATTTAATTGTAACACTTGATGTTTACATGCAATACTCATATGGGAAAAAAAATGATTTTTTCATTCCAAGAAAAGACATTTGAACACAAAAAAACAAACAAACATTTGAACACAAAAGTTTGTTGTCTATAACAAGTGGGAATATGAAACAGTTTAATAAAAATAAATAATGAAAAAAGCCTAAATATACTGTAGGCTTTGCTGTAGGATTGGAAATGTATTTTCTTGCCCCTGAAATTAATTTTGAAATATATTTTGGTATATGAAGGTTGATATTTTTAATTTCAAAAATATATTTCATTGAACATCACTATTTACAACGTATATATATATATAGCATATATTTAAAATATATTTTAGCCAGAAAATATTTGCTGTATGGGTAAAAGGAAACATGTTTGACTTAGTTGTTAGAGGATACACTATAACATCAACTCTAAGAGATTCTAAAGGCTTATTTACAGCATAAGAAAAGGCTGCAATGCCATTTAAAGACTTAAAGATTCAAATGTCATGAGACTTGAGCGAGACAGAAACGTGTAAATTGCTTCTGCACTTTCAAAGATATGATGCAAATCAGCCAATTTAAAATCAACAGTATACCCAAAGAGAGCAGAATGTTTGATTGGGTACTGCAATGCATTCAATTAATTCAATATGCAGACGTCACGCATTACATTAACAGATTGTCTCAAGACTCTAGAGACTTTATGTATTCTTTCAGTCTGCCTAGACCATGAAAGAGAGCGAGAGAAAGTGTGATTGTGTGAGTCCATATTCCCTCAACATAAACACCACAGAGCCGTGAAGTCTGTCACAACCAATTGTCAGGCTGCCAAACTCACTGTACATCAGCACTGCGTCTGAAAATCCAGCAAATCAATTTACTCAGCCAGATGATGCTGATTGAGGATGATGGTGATGTGGGCGCTGAAGTGGTGGCACTGTTCTTGAAAGATTGATCTGTGACAATGCCAGCTCAATATTTCGCTTCAAGGAGCTCTCAGAGCGTATATTCTCCCGGTTTTGACTGATTAAACCATTCTGTCTTATGAAGTAAGAGCTGCAATTGAGATAATCGCTGACTCCCCCACCTCCCTCTGTATAGTATTTGATATTTTTCTCTTTTAGCACTTTATAGTGATACTCATGATGTGCTGTAATAATTCAAAAATGATTTTTTTTCCCCGCACAGGTGCATTTTTATCAAAAAGGAGAGATATTTGATATTTGTTAATAATAAACAAGTCTATTTCAAATAAATGCATTTATTTTAAATTTTCTGTTCATCAAAGAATCCAAAAATGGTTTCCACAAAAATATTAAGCAGGTCATCAGTTTTCAACACTTATAATAATAAAAATTGTTTCTTGAGTAACAAATCAGCATGATTTCTGAAGGATCTTGTGACACTGAAGACTGGAGTTATTTGTCTTCACCATCACAGGAGTTACATTTTTAAATATACCTATTTTAAGAGAAAACAAATTGATTTCAGTAATATGTTACGATATTATATTTCCGATTAAATAAATGCATCCTTGGTGACTATAAGATGAAAAAATAGAGAAACAACAATAAAAAATCTTATCAACTCCAAACTGTATGTGAAGATAATTTAAAGATGCGACAATATTATCATGAAAACAAATCACTGAGGGACCATTAAAAGCTTGCGAGTTAGAGCAAAGTTACTGAACTGTTAATTAAAGTTTTTTAAATTCCTCAGGGCATGCTGTGTGATCTCAGCATTTCTCACTTTTTAAGAATCTGATGAAAATGATCAAATTGGCATCCAGCAGTGTTTTGATTAGGTGAAGAAAAAAAAAGTTTTCAACTATTTTGAGATAATTACTGATCCGTTGATTTGGATGCTGTATGGAACTGTCAAAAAAATGTGAAACGCATTGAGTTCATCTACAATATCTGCAGGACCTCTGAGTGTCTCAACAATAAAAATATGACCATTTCAAAAACAATTAATAAATGCTAAAGCTACAAATAAATAATGCACTATTTACTAAAACCAGATATACACTATATTGCCAAAAGTATTGGGTCGCCCCCTTCTAATGAACAGGTTTGACTACTTTAGTAATTTCCATGAGTACAAATCTTAATGTTTAAGCATATAATGATATTTTAGGAAATTGTGTGCTTCTAATATTATAGCAACAGTTTGGACAGGACCCTTTTCTATTCTAACATGACAATGCCTCTGTGTATAAGGCAAGGTTCAAAAAGAAAGTGATTGATTCAGTCAGTGTGGAAGAACTTGACTGGTCTGCATAAAACCAAGTCCTAATCCCAGTTTAACACCTCTGGTGTGACTGTAAATGCAGACCTTGAGCCAAAAACTCAATACCAAACACCAATGACTTGTACATATGGGTACAGTCATTTTAGACACTTCCAAAACTGTTGCAACAGAGATGGAAATACAATTTTTAAAAACATGAATTATGTTCCACATTATGTTGTTGCCACAGATTTGGAAGTGCATTTTTCTGTTCTAAAGAAGGGGGTGTCCCAATACTTTTGTCTATATAGTGTATGTACAAGTCATTGGTGTTTGGTGATGAGTTTTTGGCTCAAGGTCTGCATTTACAGTCACACCAGAGGTGTTAAACTGGGATTAGGACTTGGTTTTATGCAGACCAGTCAAGTTCTTCCACACTGACTGAATCAATCATTTTCTTTTTGAACCTTGCCTTATACACAGAGGCATTGTCATGTTAGAATAGAAAAGGGTCCTGTCCAAACTGTTGCTATAATATTAGAAGCACACAATTTCCTAGAATATCATTATATGCTTTAACATTAAGATTTGTACTCATAGAAATTACTAAAGTAGTCAAACCTGTTCATTAGAAGGGGGCAACCCAATACTTTTGGCAATATAGTGTACTTCAGGTCCATTGATGGTGGAGGACAACCTGGAAGCTGTATTCAGCACTCTGGCTTTAGCACTCTGCAAAGTGTACAGAGGAAGCACTGAAGCAGCCACAGGAGGCATTCCCACCATCTCTGTCAGCTTTTCCCTTTTAAGATGAGGTCACGTCAGCCAGCTTTGTCTCCTCAGGGTGTAAACTTTATCTGGATGTGTCTGCCATCGTGATCACAGCTCCTGCAGTGAAGTCTCACGAGTTTAAGGGTGTAAGATTTGCTCATTGTTGAGCACTGTTGGTGTACGTCACTAAAGCGGTAAGCCACGATATTATTCTCTGTAAACTATCACACAATATTCTTCTTGTTGTGTAATGGAGTAGAGATGAAGATTAAATTCTTCTAAAATATTCGCTTGTTTACCAGGTGTCCATTTGCATTGCAAGAGCGTTTGATTATTGCACATACTTTTGATTAGCTAAATCTACATTTTAAAGGTTAATTGAGAATATTATGATTGTTTCAGAAGAACCACACTTTCATTTCCTATTTGCATTTTTTTATTGTAAAAGTCGTGTCAAAGTTAATTTAAACAGCTCATTTCAAAACAATAGAGAGCGAAGTGTGTTGTGCAATTTAAAAAGCAAAATATTAATCAGGAAATATTGGAAATTGTAATATTGGAAATGATTAAAATAGAATAAATATATATATTATAATTAACATAATTTACGTAATATAAAAAGTAGCTTTATCATATATATCAATATTATTTGCAATTATTAATAATAATCATAATTGGAAATAAAATCCACAGTGAAGATATCAGCTATCATTATTATTATTATTATTGTTATGGCACTTGTGGATGTAAAGAATGAATCTGGCTTTTTTATATTAATTTCAGATATTTTCTTTAAACAAAATAATATCATTAAAGAGTGGTGTATTTCATCAGTCATTACAATGATACAACTGCACTAATGATGAAATACGAGTCTAAACAGCTGTGACCTTCAACACTGACCTTCAAACACTGTCATATATGATGGATCTGATCCTCCTCACACTTTCAAATGAGACACCTTCCCACCTGTTCATCCATCCGTTCTTTGATTCTTTAGAGACCCTGGGCTTCCTCTGCAGCATTATCATGGATATTTGTGAGTTGTGCCCACTTTTGGTTCATTTAAACCACAGCAAACACCGCAATGCATTTTATGACTAATACTAATACTAAACCTAACTGCAACAGTATATGAAATGCCTTGCAAGACATTAAAATATGGCATTGTGGGAGTGGCTTTTCTCTTGTCACTCACACATTAGACCGTAGATTAGCTGTGACAGATGATGTGTGGATTTAGTCCTCATAATTGTAATAGTCCTCATAATTTATTTTTTACAATATATTACACTTTTTTTTTTTTTCCTTTTCTATTTCAATATAGATTTTAAAATGTAATTTATTCCTGTGATGCAAAGCTGAATTTTCAGCATCATTACTCCAGTCTTCAGTGTCACATGATCCTTCAGAAATCATTCTAATATGCTGATTTGAGGCTTAAGTATTATTGGTGCTCAGTTATTAATAATGGTTCTTACACTCTTAAAAATAAAGGTGCTTCACGATGCCATAGAGGAACCTTTTTGTCTAAATGGTTCCATAAAGAACCTTAACATCCAAGAAACTTTCTGTTTCACAAAAGGTCCTTTGTGGGGAAAAAAGGTTCTTCAGATTATAAAAAGGTAAGAAAGAGATGGTTCTTTAAAGAACCTTTGACTGAATGGTTCTTTGTGGAACCAAAAGTGGCTCTTCTATGGCCTTGGTGAGCATGTACACTTTCAAAACATTTAAAAAAAAATCTTCATCTGTCATATTTTCGTACACTTTTCACTTTTTTGTTAATACCAGATGTAAACAGCAATGTGTCTCACCCAAGATGGATCATAATACCATTAACAATGACTTTAGAAAGTGTAAACACCAGTCATGTAGTTGACAGCATTAAAAATGGCTGCAACTAAACATCTCAGAGTAGTGAAAATCTCCAAAATGAAGAACAGTAACTGGGAGTGGTTTCCTTGGCATGCCTTGAAAATAGTTCATTCTTTGATTCATTAAAAAATTATTTTAGTGTGTTTTGCGATTAACTTGATAAACATCATGCTCTCCCTTATTTTCTTTCCTCTCAGCAATCTGCTTTCCTTCCTGCCTGTTAACACAAAGATTTACCACACTACTCACCAGGTCTACCTTTCCTTGATTCCATATTTTCCTCTCTCTCTCTTTCCTGCCTCGCTGGTTGTTTGTCTAGGAAGGCGCCTTCAGCTATGTCCACACTGGTGTTTAAGCATGTTAAAAGGGTGAGCATCTAATCGCAGCCATAAAATACAAACACACACGGCCTCAAGACATCGCTGCTCACACATTTGTACAAGACGCTTACACACTTGCCCAAAATAAGCCTGAGAGACATTCAGTCACCACAGTCACCTGACTCACCAGTGATAACATTTAAGGACAGGAAGCAGTGAGGACCACCCAATGACCATCCAGAGCCCTCAGGCTTGGTTTTGGATGGTGTGCTGCTCTTATCTTCTTCACGATTGCTCAGGCGAAGCATTCCCTGGCATCTAGGACTCTAAATCTTATAAAATACAATCAAATGTCAGGGTTATTATACTCTTTTATTCGCTTATCTTCATTCACGGTTCTGAGTCATTGGTGGATTTATTTCTCAATATCACTACTTAAAATTGATGTGAAAAATCTTCATGATAATTAAGGCTGTTGGAACAAATTCAACGTAGGCTAAATTGTTTAGCCAGAGCTAGGTAGTAACTGATTACATGTAATCTGGATACGTGATCAGAGTAGCCTACTCATAATTACATTTTATAAAGCTCATAATCAGATTACAAATACTAAACCTCCTTTGATATGAAATATTTATCTAAAAATACCTCTAAGGAAGTGAATATTTCAATTTAACAACATATTTGCATGTTTACAGTTTGATGTCGCTTAATGGTCACATTGACAAGCAGGTAAACAAATTCAATATTTCTATTTTTAGTGTTCAAAACTTTAAATAATTTAATTTACATTTTATTTAATTTTTTATTAATTTATTAGATTTTTATCAATTAGATTATTAGATTTTTAATTTATTACATTTTTATCTGTTTGGGAAACCCTGGTTTAATGTAATGCTAATGCATTTTATGATGTTGATATGATAAAAAATGGAATATATTTGGATATTTAATAACAATACGGTATATTTAATGGTAGGCCTAAGTTTAAATCAAGTTAGATAAAAAAGTAGGCCTAATCATAATACATTACCTAAAATGAGTAACCTAAATCACGAAACTAAGTTTTTCATGATATAATTGTGATATATATATATATATATATATTTCAGAAACCCTGGTTTAATGTAACGCTTACTGCATTTTATGATGTTGATATGATAAAAAAAATGGAATATATTTTGATATTTAATATCAATACAGCATATTTAATGGTAGGCCTAAGTTTAAAACAAGTTAGATAAAAAAATAAACTAAAATTCATCAGAATAGGCTATATTACCTACAATGAGTAACCTAAATCACGAAACTAAGTTTTTCATGATATAATTGTGATATAAATATATAACAAAAAGTGAAGCTATCGCGGGATTCCCTTGTTTCAGGGCTGTCTGCGTGTGTATCAAAGCTATTCCAATAAACACAAGCTCATCTAGTACAGCTTTAGTACAGTTTTATTATTGGGAAAATATAAAATATATCTATACAAGCATTTCAGTCAAATACAATTTATGAAATATTTAAAACCTCGGGGCTGGGAGAGGGGTCAAGTAGCCCAATTCCACAGGAAAACCGCCGGCTTGGCAACCCTAGTATGTTTCGCCATAGTTCTCAGGCGAAAGCGACTTGTATTCGCGGCAAATTCTATTAAATTTACCACAGATGTTGCTGGAATTTTACCCCCGTAACACATGTGCAGACGAACATAAATGTATACCACTGGTTTAAAACACTTGTGACACACCACAGCCCCTAGCCTTGGGATTTCTGCTTATTGTTTTAAAAATCATTAAAATGCTTCCCAGAAAAAAGCAAAGTGCTCTCGAGACCCAAGGTAAGTCACACAAAGCACACCTACGCAGACTTGTCCTAACTGTTGCTCACATAATAAGCAGGAACGCAAAGAATTGTACGTCATGAGGTTGAAGAGGTTAAAGAGCAGGGTATTGATTCTGTCAGTGCACATTTAGTTGGTCTGAAATCAGGGCTGGGTGGCTTGTTTCTTTAAATGGTTTAAGCAATGGCAAATCTCTTTAGGAAGGACTAACAAGAACTCTCATTTGTTACTTCCTCTCATAGACACAACATTATTTGTTTAATATTGAAACACATATTTTCTTTAATTCTCCTCATCTAATAGTGACATTTGCCGTCTCTGGCTAGGTACACAATATCATTTGAAACAGCTGTCATCACAATATTCACATTCCTGTTTTCTGTAAGAAAGTGCTCGGCGAGACATTAAATGAGAATCTAATTAAAATTGAGCTATCCAAATATGTAAATGTCAAAACCTTTAGGGGTTTTTATGTTTTTTCCTACCACAGAGATATTTTATTAATGGATTTTTGCTAATTATATTTGTAAATGACTTACGGCATTTGTTTTAAGTGTTTGATTAAGTTTTAATCAGTTTTCAGTGTTTACACTTAAGGCAAGGTGCTAGGGTTTGCATAACCATGCAACTTAATGTGAACACCTTAACTGTTCACAGATGTGCAGAGCATGGAAGGATCACAGGTGCACAATCTGAACCCAATTAATTGAGACGTGATTGGACAACCTGCAAAATTTATAGTGTTTTTGCAAGCAATATACTTTTTTCCTTGGTTGGCGCTCTTATGCTGCTTCTGTCAGACACGCATGTGTTATCTACCCTATGGCCAACCCTGCTCCTGGGAATCCACTTTCCTGCCAATTTTATTTCCAACCTGCATCAGCACACCTGGGTTGTGTCTGAAATCCTTTGCAACTGTCAAAAAGTATGTTCTATATAGTATGAATGTGTATAGCAGGGACAGGCAACTTCAACCCTGGAGGGCCAGTGTCCTGTAGAGTTTAGCTCTAACCCTAAACAAACACACCTGAAGAAGCTAATCAATGTCTTCAAGATCACTAAAAAGTTACAGGCAGGTGTGTTTGATTAGGGTTGTAGATAAACTCTGCAGGACATCCCTGCTGTATATGCATGTAATCTGGATATACATTTGCCATTATCAGGGGACCTACCAGCGTCAGTTGCGTCGCTTCACGGCCATTCACAGATCCCCTCCTGTGGCCTCATGAGATAGTAAAGTGTCCATTGTACACACACTTCAGAATCTCGCCGGAAGTAGTAGGTCATCTGGGTACTTTTTTATAGTCATTTATGAGTACTGTGAATTCATACATATTTCTTTTGTCACATACCCTTTTTTATACTTGTACTTGAATAGTTCCACTTTAGCGCAATCAAATATACTTAAGTTGGACCTCAGCACTACTTCCACACAACTGAAGTGCATTAAGCACAAAATTAGTTGTTCCAATTTAGCAGACTTTAAGTATACCATTTTAGCTTAACAAAAGTACAATTGCAGATTATTCTTAATAAGCACATAAATATGTAAATATATTTGTAGTATACTAGCTGTAACAAATCCGGTCTATGAACTTCCGTTCACTCACCACCAGAGGTCACCCGCTCACCACATGGACTCTTGCACTACACACTAACTGTTGCACTTCACCCCAGACTACAATTCCCATCATCCATTGTACTGATGACACACACGCACACAGCTGAATGCACTGATTAAGCGCACACAGCTGCTTCCAATTAGACATGGACTTCCTCCTTCTCACTGCCCAGTATTGTTTAGCGCATATCACTCTCCTAGCGATAGCTACGTTAAGGAGCCAGTCTAGTTGTCCCAGTCATAGTGTCTAGTCTAGTCTAGTCTAGTCTTGTGTTCACCTGTTACCTGATTCTCACCTGTGTATCTTGGATTAACCCTTTGCCTTGCCGTTTGGATTCTGTTTGCCCCTGTCTGGACTTTGAGTTTACGGATTACCCCTCTTGTCAAGCCCTCTGGATATCATTTGCTGATCGAAGACCCACGCTTGTCCTAGGATTACTCTTTGTCTTGCCTGTTTTGCCATTATCTGAATCTTGCCTGTTTAATGACCTTGTTTCTGAAAAAAACCTTGCAAATGGATCTGCACGTCTCACGTCTTGTTCGCCTCATAACATTAACACAAAATAAATGTATTTCATAATAAATTTTAGTATATTTTTCACCATGGTAGTCTTAAAAGTTAGTTATCTAGCCTACTTTTTCTTCAAGGCTGCTTATAACTTTTTAAAGTAAAGCTAGAGACACACTGCATGATTTTCGGCTGTCCCAGACGAAAGATTGGCATCATGAAACAATCATGGCGATCTCTGTGATCGTGGCGGCTTCTAATCGGTGGTCCCATGTCATACAGTGAGAGAGGTTCAAAGACAGCCATCGTCTTGCAACCAAATACAGTCTACGATAATTTTCTGACAGTGTCAGAAATTCAGCATGATCATCACATAGTGTGTTTGCTGCTACGACCCACATTTACTGACCAGCCAATAAAAATGCAACATGAAATCAATGCGACATGGCGCTAAAACATAAAACTGCTTACCTCAAGCTCTTATCTCTTCCTCTTTCACCACTTCCACTTCCATGCTTGCGCATGATGATGATGTTTTATTCTTCTATAGAAACGTGCGTTGTAGCGTACGAGTCAATAGGTGTTATCATTTTAGAGTCATGCATGTCCTACCCAAGTTTATTAGATCCATGTCACAGTGTGATCTGCAGTGATCTTATAGGATTTCTAAAATCGTGCAGTGTGTAGAAGGCTTTAAAGCTAGACTTGTAATTTGTATCTGAAAATTAAGACTTGGCTAATTGCTAGTTGATTACACTAGCTCTTAAGACACAGTCTTAACAAAGTGTCTGTGTTTATGCATCTGGACCCTGGTCACTGTGCCTTTGTTATAGGCTATGCTTTTTTTCATGTCTTAAAATTATAATTAGGCTTATTTTAATAATACATGCTTTGTATGTGGTTGCACTTAAACATATTTTAGGGACAAATTTGTACCCCGAAGTGCGCTAAATCTGACAAAATCTTCTTTTGATAAACCTTTTATTATCAGTGTTTTTTCTCAGGTAGGTGGCTCCTTGAAGTCTTGTCAGTAAATGGCCACTGTTATTATTGGCTAATATCATTCTATAGGTAAAAGTGTCAGTTCCCCTCAGTATTGCATGCGATATGCATTGTGAAATTGTTTACTTGTGGTTTGTGATGTAGCTGCTGTCAAATCCAATACAGCTGTCTTAACACCGTACTTTGTTTACAAAAGAATCTGTGATCCGGGACATCATTAAAATGAAGCATCCACTTGTTTTTGCCACTGTGGATCTTCTGAAGGCTGTACAGAATCTAATGTGCTGTTTAAACCAGCGGGTTTGTCACTTCTGACAAACCTATGCTTTTCGTTGTGGTACTTGGATGGGTGAAATGCAGAGCACAAATTCTAAATATGGGACACCATACATGGCTACACATTCCCTTACTCTTCCATTTGTCCTGTTGTCGGGAGTAGCATGTGAAGTACATCAGAAATTGAACAAGCATCTGTATATGGAAGACAGTGATAATAATTGGTTCTATTTGCTTTAAAAAAATTCTTGACCTCTTGAAAAATAACCTCAATGACATTTTAGTCCCTGTAAGTGCAACCAGCAGGATCTGCACACTTTCTTTATTAATCCTGTTCTGTTTTTAGTTCATTCACTGGTCTACATTATGTCGCAACAAGTGGGATCCCTCTTCAGGGGGGTGAAAGAATGTGCTGAACTAAAGTAAGAAATAATGGACATGAGTCAGCACAGACAGGGGTCACAGGAAACAAAAAAAGTACTTGAATCCTGTTCCTGTGGGTGACTGCATTTGCCCATTAGTACTGACCTTTATTCTAAAGCATCTCGTAGAGGGGACGACTTTAAAAGAACCTGCCACACAACCTTTCAAGCTGTCATACAGCAGAAGCGTAGGCAAGATGAAGAGGACGGCAGTTCAGAAGTCTGGACTCGATGGTGAATTTGCCCTTGACCTTTCAGACTATCCAGTTCTAGTCAGTTTGATAGAGAACTTTAAAGAGATGAGGAAAGAGGACATAACAAAACAATTTTTTGCATAATGGAATTTACAGTGACCTTTTCATCTCTTCATTTGTAATAAAGGAATATGACTAAAAACAAAACACCCAGTACTATTATTTATTATTGCATTGTCCAATTTAAATAATTTGTGAACAGATTACAACAACAATATATTTTGTATTTCTTTTTGATAATCACATTAAATGATATACATAACAGTAATAGTAATAATAATAATTATTATTAAATTTTATTATAAAAATAGAGAGATTTGTTATATTATTATTAATAGCAGTATTAATACATCACTTTTAATGTTAACAATATAATAATAATAATAATAATAATAATAATAATAATATTAAATGAATACAACATCAGTAATCTTTTATATGGGCCATTCTACAGAATTGGTCAAAAGTCAGAGTTGGAAAGGTGTCTTTTTTTCTTCTTTTTTTTCAAAAAATTTGTATGTGTGCAAATTGTATAATATCCAAGGTACACATTTTCAGTAACTGTGCAGTTAATTCTCATATTGTATTTTCAGAAAGTTTTGGAATATTTGTCCTCTCCCTAAATTTGTCACTACTGAAACACAGTCATAATAATTTAATTAGAAGGGTTATATTGACCTATTAATATATATATATATATATATATATATATATATTTTACATACATATATATATATATATATATATTTTTTTTTTTTACATACATATATATATATATATATATATATATATATATTTTACATCAATATTGAAAATATATTTTTTGGCTATTTTATACATTTTTTTCAGAGATAAATCGATAACAATGTCATTTTTAACAATATTTCAAGTGTAATTTATGAGATTTGTTGTATTTTGAATCCAATTTTTCTTTGTAAAAGGCAAAAAGTCTATCATACTTATTTCAAAGTTGAGGATTCATTAGTTTGAATATACATTGAACCAAAAACATAACATATTGGTTGATAATTCAGCATAATTTATTTTTGACAAAACATCCCATGTTTTGGTAGTGACAGCACATTTTTGTTATTGACAGTAATGCTTTTGTAGTGACCATATTACATTACACAATTTTAACTGATAACACTTTATAATAACGTTCAGTTGTAAGTCATTTATAAGTGATTAGTTAATGATAAACTAATCATTTACAAAACATTCATAAGCGACTAATAAGTAATATGCTAACAATTTGTGTATGTTTTGTTAATTCATTGCAAGTCATTTACAAGTAATTAGTTAATGATGAACTACTCATTTACAAAACATTACTATATGTTCATAAATGGTTAATAATTGATGTTAATATTTTTTATCTGTGTTTTGTAGATTAAGTTATAAATCATTTACAAGTGATTAGATGATGATTAACTAATCATTTACAACACATGACTATACAATCAAATGATTATTAAATAATATGCTAACGATTTACAAATCTGTCATAAGCTATCTTAAAAAAATAGCATCATGAAATAATCGAACATATCCTTAGTAAATGGTTAATAGTTAAGTTACTAGTTATTATATAATTAATCTCTTATAAATCATTGAAATGTCAACATTGTACCATTATCTCAATAAACATATGTTAAAGCAACACGCTCAAATACAGAGCGTTTTGGCTCACACCCTAAAAGTGGCAATTTTAACAAGCTATAAAAAATGATCTGTCGGGTATTTTGAGCTAATACTTCACATACACATTCTGAGGATATCAGAGACTTATTTTACATCTTGTAAAAAGGAGCATAATAGGTCCCCTTTAATGAATCTTTGCAAATCGCCTTTCCTAATAACGTGCTAGTTTGCAAATTTCACGATGAATGCGGTTAAAGTTTACCATCTGTCAGAGAGCAGCTCGGAAGAGAGGGGTGGGGTGAACAGAGCTCATTTGCATTTAAAGCGGTATGCAAGAAAACGGCTTGCTCTGAAAAGAGCTGTTTTTGGCAAGGTAAAAAGGGTGTTGTTTTACACTACCATTGAGAAAATTTAACCAAAGTATTTTCTAGACTTTTCATCGAGACCCTAAAGAATCAGATCAACTGGAAAAATGGGCATCAGATGATCCCTTTAAAGTTACACGCAGACTTTTGAACACATTTATCTCAAAATGATGAGATCTACTCACCATGTAGCTATGAGAGAGGAGGACACTGGAATATTTCCTGATCATAAATTTAGGGGTGTAGTTAAAATCAGTCTCTGCCAGTAAACTATAGCATACACCAGGGGTCATCAAACTTGATCCTGGAGGGCCAGTGTCCTGCAGAGTTTAGCTCCAACTTGCCTCATCACACCTGCCTGGAAGTTTCAAGTATACCTTGTAAGACCTTGATTAGCTGCTTCAGGTGTGTTTGATTAGGGTTGGAGCTAAACTCTGCAGGACACCGGCCCTCCAGGACTGAACTTGGTGACCCCTGGCATACACTGTTTCGGTAGTGACATGAAAAATGCGGGACACATTTTTTTGACAAAGTTTCATAATTTACAAAGAAAATCTAAAATATATATATTTTTTACTTTACTTTTTAAAAGAATCAAAAATAAACTTTTAATAACGACAATGAAAAAAAACAAACAAAAATTATGTCAATATCATTTCATAAGTTGAAATATAGGGGTTAGGGTTCTGGACAATAAATGATTTTATATATATTAAGCTTACTAATATTTTAAATATTATTGTGGGTTTCAATAGATAATAGAATGATCTTAGTAAACATCTAAGATTTGAATACTTAAATGCTTTTTAAATGTGTTTTTTTTTTTTTTGGTTGTGGGGAAAAAATCTAAAATTTTTAATCTTATTTTTTATTTATTTATTTTTTGGCAAATTTATGATTGCTGGTTTTCAGATTACTTTTTAGTGAAGGTAATAGGTCTTTTTACCTGTTGAACTAAAAAACAATGAAAATATAACCCCAAACATATTAATGTGCTAAAATCATATCAAATTCTATTCCTGAAAACATTTTATATTGTTAAAACTTTGTAAATTAAAATGTCATATTTTCCCCTAATAAGAACTCCGACATTACACTTTCAGATCATATTAAATGTAACTGTCTCCAATTATTTTATCCTCTCTACTTTTGCTCAGAGATGTCTTTTCAAATAAAAACAAGAACCTTCACTTTCACTGGGCCTTAGAGAGCTGTCAAAATATGCCTCATTTCATAAATTCTACATTAACTTTTTTTCTTGCATTAAAGATTCATAAGTTCAGTCAAATTTCAGAACTCCATCTGAGTGCTACTCACATGGCTGTAGTATATCACTCTTTCTTCAACAAATCAATTGAAACACACTGCGCCCTTGTGGCCAAAACATATGAATGCTTTGGTTTGGTCAGTAGTCAGGGTAGAGCCTTATCATTTTTGACAGGAATGAAAACTGTTGTACTTAACAACGTACTGATTGTTCAGCTGACAAAACATCTTTCCAAAAGTGGTAGACAAAATGGTTTTAAACATACATGATCTAGGACCTTATGCAATGCATGTCATTGTTTTCTTTCTTGTCAAAAAATCAGTATGGCGCTACTGATAAGATCTATTCCAACCAGTTTAGATGATTCAATTTCATTAACTGAGTTCATTAAATTTGTAATTTTACTGTAATTTTATTACTAAATTTCCATGAGTGAAACATCTGTTTTTGATTCAAATCATTCATGTAACGAGGAGTCCACTGAAGGCGAGCGTAGTGATGAACCCAAGTGCAGTTTATTTACAAAGTGATAATCCAAACATCCAAACATAATCCAAACAGACGAAGACTTGACATGAAACAGACTTGGCTTGAAACAGACTTGACATGGCATGAACAGACGTGGCATGAAACGGACTAGACTCACCAACAGCAGGTTACAACGTTAATACACGACAAAGCAACAATGGCAAAAACATGGCTACTTATAGAAAACTATGAGGGTCACATGACATGAAACAACCAATGGGAAACAGGACACATGACTATGACAACCAATCAGAACATGACACATTGAACAAGGGAACCAATAGCAAAGAGACATGAGGGCAAGGGAATCATGAAACAAACAGGAACCATGACTAAACTTCAAAATAAAAGACATGAAAACATGAACATGAAACAAAACCCAAAACAGACCTTACAATTCATCAGCAATTATCACAACAACTTTATAACTTTTTATATAAAATCTAAAAATGTGCACCTGACAATTCACTGTTTTAGTCAAATAAATTAGAAAATGTTTAAGCACCAAAACATCTAATCCACTTTTATATCACATTATATTCATGTAATCTCTTTTAAAGAACAACTGTCTCTGTCACTCATCCAGAAGTGTCTCAGGCTTGTCATATCCAAATAGTCTGAAGTCTGCTTCATAAAGATTGTACAGTTTTCTCCTGTCAGCTACTGAAATGTTTGCAAACCACTCTCGCTCCCAGTTTTCAGCTGTCCTGTTGCGGTACCCTGGGGGAAAGCGAACAAGATTTTCCATCCCAAGAATCTTCAACAAATGTTCTGTATCCTCATCAAGAGTTTCCAGTTTGCCTACAAAATTATACTCAATTTGGCACGGATGGCAGAGTCTGTACATCTGCTGCCAATGCTCATTAAATGGCTTCTCCTCCTCAGTCTGTGGATCTAACAGGTACTTAATAAAGTGAGTAAAGGACAATCTGATACCTGCGGCGAAGGCTTCTTGAGCGGAGTCAGGGGGCTTTAAGATATTAGCATAACGATGAAGCATTACAGAGCCAAACTGTCTGTAAAAATCCTCATTAGGCAGAGCAAACTTGTTCCGGAAAGCAGAAATAAGTCGTACAAAAGGATCCCGTACAAAAAGGAACTTAGTGTAATTCTTCAGTCTGTGATGCATCAATGGACGAGAGAAACGACCAAACAGCTTCCAAAACTTGTTAAAAGTCAGATGCAGAGTAGCATTGTGGGATAGTGCTGATGGTATGTCAAGAGGATCCAGATACGGAGCACCATCAGGTGCCTTCAGGCTCTGGCTGAGCACAATCATGACTCGTTTCCAGTTGGTACAGGCTACCTTTGGTACAAAACAGTAAATAACACCATGATGATCATCCACAATGAGATGGTCCAGGGCTTTGCTTGGAATCTGGTCAAATGTCTTAAATTTTCCAGGGAAGTTGAAGCTGCTATTGGCTGAGCAAAGTTCTCTTATTAAATGTCTACGATGTGCTTGACGCAGTTCGAGGTGTGTTGGAGAAGACTTTGTTAAAGTTTGCATTAGGTTGTTTGGGCCTTGATCATGTTTTAGGTGAGTTGTGATGATTGTCAGGTTCGGTTTGACTGACCTGCTTGACTCTTTCCAGAGAAATGAATCCTCACTTATCCAGTGTCCAGAGGACATCATGTTTGTGGGTAATGCAGGAGATGATGAAGCCACGTGCATATAAAAAGTCCCATCTCTCACATCATCCCAGTGAACTATTATGAAGAATATGACAAATAATGTTCCCAACAGAAGGAAAAACTGCAGCTGCTTTAGCATTTTCACTGGAAACTACTGAATGATGTGGAAACTATGGAAACTACCCAACTGGAATATGTAATATCATCTCTGCAATGAGTCAAGTTGAGAATTCTGGAGAAAAAAAACACAAAAATAAGGACTTGTACATTGCAGTTTCATTTCAAAATCTGTTCCCATAAAATATGATCCATCACTCACCTAAATCTTGTCTTCTAGTGCTCTACATTTCAGAATGTTCCACATGCAAACTGTTAAGAGGGCAGGAAAGCTCGAAGCAACATATGTAAACTCACAGTAGGGTGTGAACACAGGAGAAATGCTCCGCCTTTCAGCCAGAACTAAATCATATGCTGTTATTCCAGAGTTCAGCTCTCTTCCACAAATATTCACAGGAAACCACAGCTGAAAATAAACGGACCGGCTTGTAATGTCGACTTCAGAATGACAAAAAATTACCACCAACAGCATTGTCACAAATAACTTTTATTTTATTTCAAAATGGTTCAGTTGTGTACTCGGTTACAAAAATAGCCTAACCCCTGAGATCAAGTGGCCTCTCACAGGATTTCAGTGGGATTGTTTTTTACAGTATGTGAGAAGGGAGATACACATTCAAACACAGAGATTACTCCTATCCTGTGTTATTTATTAGGAATGATTAAAAAAAAACTTTAAAAAGGAATTAATTTCGAAAACACTTATGTTTCCTTTTGTATTTACACTTTAATTCCTATATTTTCATCATTTCTTAACATTTTTTTCTTGTGATTTATTACTTTAAACCTTTTTTGTATCTCAGTAGCCTACATTGACTTTTGTTTCTTTGTTCCCTTATTTATTTGATTATTTCTTTATAAGCACTATAGTATTTTTAGGCTACGTTCACACTGTCAGTTTTTGGGATTGGCAACCGCATTAACTTACATTTGTGAGTCTCCAAAAAATGTACCGTTAACGCAGCAGCTTAGCATCTCGAATAGTGTCAGTATGAACGTGCAATGGGAGTCAAGTCCTGTCACGTTTCATGGATTCATTACCTCATTCATGCTTGTTGTGTGTGTATGAATGGGTGGGGGTGTCTTGAGTTGTTGCCGGGTGATTGGAGTC
>JAFVLL020031505.1:0-22419 GCA_021397915.2 Tor tambroides
CCACACAGGCCTCGGGACATTGTGTCCTGTTCCTGTTGTGAGAGTGACCCTCTGCCTGAGAACCATCTGTGGCACTCCCAACTTGGACAGATGTTCCTTGGACTCATTATTCAAAGCTGTACAGCAGATGGAGGAAATTCATAAAACAGTATTTCAGATGAGCTCTCAGATCCTCGTGCTGCACTTCAAAATCTGTCACCTGAGAATTCCACACTTACACATAATGTAGTAAGCCATCCAAGCTGTTTACTGGTAGACATTAGACATTGTAGTAGCAATATTTTGAAACCTATCCTCACAACAAGTGCCTTGTTGTAATCATTGAAGAAAATGTATTTTTATTTTATAATATTATGTTTAAATATTTGTTTGTGTTTTGTTCGAGTTCAATCTGTTAATTAAAGCTGCAGTCCGTAACTTTTTTTTTTGTTTTTTTTTTTCACAACGGTTCGCTTATAATAATGTTTTCTAATTTTGCATGAACTTAGCTATCGCACGTGAGGATCCTGCAGATCGTTTAGCCTTGTTCTCACAGCAGCTAGAATAATTAAATGTATCATTTTGATGGCAGATTGTAATCCAGAGAGGATTATGTGTTTATGAAACACATGTGAATGAAATTAAGTTATATTCAAGTTTTAAATGTGCTTCTGATTACAGATAGCCTGAGATTACACAAGATTTGTATTTTAAAGAAAACCAGTTCGAAGGGAGCATAGTTTGCTTTTTGGGTTAGAAGAATTTCTTAATATGAAATTCGAATGGCATGACAATTAGATTAGATTGTACAGAAATTAAAATCTACACGTTAATACACACTATACTCATAGGCATGCAATGCTGATGTTGTTAACATTAATAATTTGAGAATAAAGTATAACAATAATAATAATTTGCCATGGTTTGATGTGATATGAGCTAACCAATCGTTAGATTTAATCACCATTGGTAGCGTAATTTATTGAAATGCTTTTTTCCTCAGTTGGTCAGAACAAATGTGGCAGACTTACTTGTTCAGATGGCAATATATGGTGAAAATTCTTATTAGGGTCATATATTCCAAGACGTAGGTTAGAATCTGTGATTGCGAAGTACAGTAAACATCCACACCGTACAGTAAACATACTCCTCAAAACATTAGATGGAGCCATGCCGGAGCCCAACCCCACGCACCGAAGATAATTCCACAAGTAACTGCAATTTCAGGTTTTCAAACAGAGATGGCGACAAAGAGGCAAAACTTACGGACTGCAGCTATAAGAATTAAAACGTCATAAGGGGAATAGTAAAATTGGACGGCAGAAAGCTGGGAGAAATGGAGTGGGTCAGACACACTTTTTGACCACTTCATAAATTTTGTTTGAAGAATCCTTTTTTTGTTACAAATTTAGTTTTGTACAATTTGTATTTCAATTTTAATTGAATATATATATATATATATATATATTAATACATTTTGATGTTTGCATCACATAACCAGCTCCATATATATATATAGATTTGTTGACATAGTAAACTTGCTCGGTATCCCACCTAGTACACGTTACATTTGTGACAAGAAGCGCTCAAGTGCAAGTCTTGTGAAACACAAGTGATAATAAAATAACTAAAATAATAAAATAGCATGGCTCCTTCAGCAAATGCATTTTTGCCCCCTCGGTTGCCAGATTCACATTCATCTCTCTTGACTAAAACTGAATTGCAACTTTGCAGAAACATCACCACAGACATGTTTTTACAATGAGCTTGGGTTGACATTTCATAAATTATCAACCGCTTCATAGTCTCAGCCTCAGAAGACACAGTTTTGTTTTGTTTTTGCATATATGGTTTAAATTCAAGATTTACCTCCCTGTTAATTTCAGCTCCAAGCTTAATCAAACACAACTGAAGCAGCTCATTAAGATCTTCAGCAACATTCGATAATTGCAGGAAGGTAGCTCTCTAGAAACAGAGTTTGGCACCCCTGCCTTTTAGCATTAGTGGTCAGATCCGAGAACTATCCAAATGTCATGCAAATAAATGTACTGTGGTCATTTTAAATAAAATTCCTGGCTCACTGTCCATTTGTACTGTGCATATGTTTTTTGACCTTGAGCAAAGGTGCGAATTGGTGGAATGGATAGAGATGGTCATGTGAAAAGTGTGTCTGTGTTGAGAAATTGGGCACTGCCTGCCCTCGTCTTGTCCTCCTGATAGCTTCAGCAGTACTCAACATCATAATGCTGCTATTTACAGCATCTACTCAATAAGGCAATATCTTCAGATCGATTTTTACAGCTGCTCACCCTCAACTTCTTCTCCAAGCACACTGGATTTGATAACTCAAGTGCTATTGATTTCTCTATAAGCAAAAATAGTCTTTCTCATGGCATGCATAGACAACAGCTGTGGTGACAACCTCCCAAAGTTTGTTTGTTTCTTTTCTTTTTTTTCTTTCTTTTTTTTTTTTTTACACGTTTCACCTTTTTATCTCTCACACATTTTTTTCTTCTTTGTTTTACCTTTGGCTTGTCCACAGAGAAAAGGGTCGTATAATGCGAGTAATTTCACCAAGGTCATGAATCACCAGTATTAAATAAATCTCTCTGGGGTCATTCTACAAAACTAGTGTCTTGTGTCCCGAATTAGCATATCAGGACTTATTATACTATTATACTGTGTTCAGAATACAAGCTAGAAGAAGGACTTGATAGGGTTAGGAAGATCATTACACCACAACAGTGTTTGGAACTTTGTATTGCTAGCACTTCTTATGTTAATGCCAAAGACAACATACTACTCTATTATCCACAAACTTTGTGAGAACCTCTCATTTATTTTTTATGACTTATCTTTTATACTTTAATAAAAGTGAGTGATTTTAAATTACTGTTACTTTGATTTTGTATACTAAAAATTACTTACTGAATATGATTATGTATAGAAATATCCTCACTAAATTATCTTTCTACTAAAGGCATTAAGTGTCATTACCTTAACCACAAATGGCTCAATTAAATATTTGACCCCTAAAACATATAAAAATGGCAGTTTTAGAATATGTAAGCCTACTAAACCAAACATTTGGTATGTCATTTCAAGGTAGTACAGCACATACAAAAAGTTTATATGATGCATAAAATAATTACAATATTTTATTATGATGATGGCAATGAGTTCATTCATAAGGGAGACATCTGAAATGCATTGTGTTTGAGCACTGAGAAACACTGGTTGATACTTCCCACAGATGGAGAGATACATGCACTACATATTTTTGTGGAAACCGTGATCCTTTTTTTCCCCAGGATTCTTTGATGAATAGAACATTTAAAGCACAGCATAAAAAAGTTAGAAAGAACAGCATTTATGTGAAATGTAATTATTTTGAAACATTATTAATATCTTTACTGCTTCTTTTGGTCAATATAATGACTCCATGCATACTAATTAACTAACTAAATCAATCAATCAATCAATACATTAATACATACATGCATGCATACATACATACATACATAATTGAGTTCCATAGATATGATTAAGAAACCATATTGGCATTTATTTAATATTTAGAATCAAATACAATAGCAAAAACCTTTTATTTCACTCACACCAGAAAATAAACAAACAAACAAACAAACAAAAACTAGAATAACAATTTATAATTTAAGTATTTCTTGCAGGCACTACTCTTTGGAGAGAAACTGATTGTAGAAATTACTTTTTTTTTTAAATGGAAAATAATATATATTTTTTTGTCATAGGTTTTTATATTTTAGTGTAGTGGGTTGTACAAAAGTGGAAGAGGCTACGCTCAATGACATACCAGCACCACACCAATTTGCTCTACATATAATACGCAGGCACAATTTAACATGGCTGGAAATGCTGCTTGAGTAAATGTCAGCTGCACGACTGAAATACTGCACTTGTCAGAGCAGTTACTAACAGGAAGCCCAACACGTATTTAAAGGTTTTGACAGATAAGCATGCGATGTGATGTGTGGAGATTTTTTTCACCCACACTGCTGAAATGGATATAAGCAGCGAATGGTTTACACGGGATACAATGGTCTTAGCTGTATCTCTAAAAAGGTTATAACGGTATAAAAAAGGAGAAAGAGAAGCGAGAGGGAGCACAAAATTCAAATGGATGATAGAGATCAGGCTTCATCGGCGCGAGGGTATGTGTGTGTGTTGCGAGGAGACTGACAGAAAGTAATGGATTTCTGCGTCTGTTGTGATTAAGAGTGTGTGTGGAAGCTGTGATAATGTGCTGATATCTGTAGGGAACTGCCTGATGTTGGTTGCTGATAATGTGCACACTCAGACGTGCTTCACTGCTGCCCAACGCAACGGCTCCATTCTTAAGGGATTTATTTCCTCTCTTTTTTATCCTTCTTTCATTCTAAGGTCAGGATTTTGAATGGTTAATATCAATGTTAATCATGGCAGTTTTGGGTGGACAATGTTTCCACTGAATTTTACTGACTCTGCCCTTGACAGAAGATACTATCAGGCTGAGATGATATAAAATATTGCTTCAGCTGTTTTATTGTCCATCTATCCAGAAGTGTAATATGATCTGTCAGAGTGGCTCAAAAGGGAAACATGCTGTATCAACCATGCTCTGGTCTTCTGTTTGCTTGGTTTTGTTTCGGTCTGTTTGAATGACATGGAACACAGTGGCTTCTTTGTATTTTGTATCATTTTTATATTGCAGCATAATTATTACAGAGGTACAGCAGAGGGGAACGTTTTCAGGGAATAAAGACATTTCAAAACATTTCATTTTCTTAATCACACAAAGCTATCATGTCTTCCGAACTTGAAATATAAGCACAAGTGCTCACTGGTGATTTTGTAATTGCTGAAGCCTATCAAAAAAAAAACTAAATAAATAAAAAAAACTAAATAAATACTACTACTACTACTACTATTACTAATATATACACGAATATATATATATATATATATATATATATATATATTAATGAGTCATGGATTATGTGGAAAAGAGCAGCTTGGACAAATCGGGTCATAAGATTTTTTTTTTTTTTCTTTTTTGGTCCCACTTTATATTGTGTCCCTAATACCTGTGTACTTACATAGTAACTAGATGTGTACATAGTATGTAACCACAGTGTAAGTACACATTGTTACATAGTATCTACAGCTCTAATGTTTGTGTAACTACACATTTGTAACAACCCACTGAATGGTATGTGTAAGTACAAATGTGTAACAGGACATTGGTAACAACACTTTTTGGTAATGAAAGTACAAATGTGTAACAGGACTAACAGTACGTTTTGATAAAGAAAGTGTTACACTTTATATTCAGTAGACAATTCCTATGGATTTACCATGTAATTACTTTGATGTTACACAGCAGCGGCCAGTAAGTTAGACTTTACATATAAGTGTTGGTGTCCAGGAGGTTACACTTTATATTAAGTGGACAGTTCCTGAGGAGTTACCATGTAAGTACACTGGTATTACAGTGGTGCACCAACTCCACCGACTCGAGTTCCAACTCCTCCCACTTTACATATCCCTAAACCTACCAGTTTCCACCCCCTGGATCAAATTGTTCCAATTACTCTTATACATACTGTTGTTACAAAATGTAGTTATATAATTCTAATGTTACAGGAGAACTTAGTGAAGTGAAAAAAGTGTTGTTACCAATGTCCTGTTACACATTTGTATTTACACATACCATTTTGAGGGTTGTTACATGTATGTAGTTACAGAAATATTACAGCTGTAGATACTATGTACCAATGTGTACTTACACTGTTATTACATACTACGTACACATCTAGTTACTATGTAAGTACACAGGTATTAGGGACACAATATAAAGTGGGACCTTATGAATATACATTATGAATATATATATATATATATATATATATATATATATATATATATTTTTTTTTTTTTTTTTTTTTTTCTTCCTGTGATTAATTTTCACCAACATTACTCCTGTCTTCAGTGTCACATTGTCCTTCAGTATGGTTGATTTGATGCTCAGGAAACATTTCTTATTATGTATTTACCGTTACTTTTGGCATTTGCTTATTTTCTTTTACTGAAAATACTGTTTCTGCTGTTGTATTATTCATCTATCTATAAGTGTGATTTTGCCTTTGGCATCATGGTTTTGACATGTGAAGGGCAACACGTGTCAGCTTAGATGGTTATTAACAGAAATCTAGAAAAGTAGTCACAGGACAGCAGTGAACAATCAATTATGACACTACGTCATGACATCTGTACTGCCACTTGGTATTGCCACCTTGTATTACTCTATCACACAAAATGATTTATACAATCTATTACAGTAAGTCTAAGCCTAACAAATAATGCCATTTAAATATTTCATCAAATTATTCTATACATTTTGGATATATGGCATGATTGATTCATCTTACTGAGTCTCTGTGATTGAATATGAACGTAGATGTACCTTCAGGGTTGTTGGGCTTCATTACAAAAAGTCTCAGAAAATGTTTTCATTAAAAAAAAAAAAAATGCTGTGCCATTATTTTAATGAGTTTTTGCAATGCAAGCCTATTACTGTAGTATCATTGATTTCAGTGTGAGAATTATACAGTGGCTTTAAGGGGGGCTGACGTTTTAAAGCACTTTCTGTCAGTAATAATTAGAGCATAGTCTGGTTTATCTTTGTACAAATCCTCAAATAGTCTTTCGGAGCCCCTAGCACAATGATCCAACCGTCAACTATCCTAAAACTTTTTAAACATGACAGTATGTTAGCTGTTGTTATTAGATTTGCTGTATGTAAATCTATAATAAAGAGACAATTATGGTAGGTTGTTTTGTTGACATACTGGCCAATACTGATGATAAGAGAGAACACTTGATCAGTGTTCTGTCACCAAAGTACTTCCTCAGGCAATCACGACTGTTGTGCTGTTCTCGTCTATTTAGCATGCACTGATGCACTTGTAATGCAAATTTTAAAGTTCATGAAAGGTTGTTTGAAACACTGTTGGAAAGTATACATATTTTTTATGACTTGTATAAGACTTTGTATAACTACCTTTGAGGATTCAAAACTTAATTAAAGGACTTAAAAAGCATTGTTTACAAATGAAAACAGTCCAAAACAGTTCTAAACAAATATGCTGGTGGATTGTGATGTGAGAGGACAACAGGAGATGGACTTTTTCACTGGAGGAAATGGTATTATGGTTTATGGACTCATATTTTAGCAACCTTTTAAGATTAAAATGCCTTAATGACCGATATTTTTTTTTTTTTTAGAAACATGCAACTTTTCACTTCACAAGAGGTTAATTGATGGACTGGAGTGGTGTGTATTATTGTGATGTTTTTATCAGCTGTTTGGACTCTCATTCTGAAGGCACCCATTCACTGCAGAGGATCCATTGGAGAGCAAGTCATGTAATGATACATTTCTCCAAATCTGTTCCGATAAAAAAAACATTTGCACCTTGAATAACCTGAGGGTGAGTAAATTTTCAGCATTTCTTTTTTTCATTTTTGGGTGAACTGTTTCTTTAATTTATTTCTAAAGGAATCTAGCAAATAATTATTTCCAGTCATAACTCAATTTAATTGAGATTTTAATTAAGCTGTAAGTGACAAAATGAATTACAAATTATGGGTTATATTTTGTCTAAATAATTCTGGTATACTGTTTTTAGCTTAAATATTGCAACTTGATTTTATAGTATGTCATGTCCTTTTTCCATAAAGATTCAAAAGCAAATTTCCGACAGGCTGAAAGCTTTGAACAGATAAGAAATAATGGTCTTTAAATGTACGACCATACATATGTTTTTTTTCACTACCTGTAGGGCTGTGACATCACCGATTTATTTGATAGCACCATTACTGTTTAACTGATCCTGTGGGATTACTTACACAGGAAAACAAGTTATTCCATCTTCATGCCATATGTCCCTCTTCCCACTGGGAGAACGCCTCCGGCTGCCGGCTCGCCTTTAAATTCATTACAGATTTAAGAGACACACATTTGACAACTACTGTATATATCTCAACTCCAGGTTGCTTATGCAGAATAGAAGCGACTTACTCATGTACACTCAGATCATTAGTGAAGGGAATGAACATTTATTGTCCCAGCAGCTTTTAGGGAGAAGGAGGAGTCTTTGTATGGAGTTAGACATGACAGATGGCTAGTGCTTGTTATGAGTGACTTGTGCATGTGGCGCTCTTTGTTGTAAACAACAGTAGCTCTATTATTGCCTAACAAAGCTTTGCATGCTTCTGTTCTTAGATTAGATATCTCTGTTGAGTCAACCTGTGATTTAATGATATGCCTATTAACTTACCCAGTATTGGACTGGCCATCTGGAACACTAGAATAATTCCTCTTGGGCTCATCCATGTGATCAATAGTAAAAAACAACAACAACAATAAATTCAGTGTCACATGATCCTTCAGTAATCATTCTGAAATGCTGATTTGGTGTTTGAGAAACATATCTTATTACAATCAACATTGAAAAAAGTTGATTTTATTGAAGATCCTTAAAATAGATTATTTGAACATTCTATTCATCAAAAAACCCTGAGGGGAAAAAAAAACAGCAACCAAAAAAAAAAAAAAAAAAAAAAAACCCCTCAAAAAACAAACAAAAAAACCCCCAGTTGATTTAACATGTTAATTTAGATTAATTGAACGTTAAAATGATGAACTATTATTAATCTTTTTAGCCTATGAGAATAAATTTCAAGATATGAGGGGCAGAAAAATGTCCCTGTATGAGTTCTTTGTCTTATGCCTATTTATATCATATGGTATATTTTAGCAATATTAAATAAAGCAAGAGTGATGTTTCTTCCCAAATATCTACATGACTGGTGAATGTCATTGACTTTCATTGTTTGCAAAAACAAAACAAAAAAAAACAAACAAAACAAAACAAAAAAAAACAAACACTTTATTCTTTTTCATACTATTCAGGGTTATACAGGTGATAATGATGAATGATGTCAGGAATTAAATTTTTCTTTGTATGACATATACGCTCTGCTCTCAGAGAGTGCTCTTTGAGGAGAGCACTCTCCCCAGTGTTACTTGCAGTTTGGGTCCCACTTCCGCCAAGGCAGAGCGGTGGCTCTGATCGTGGGGAAGTGGATTTGGCAGAGGAATGGAGACAGGCATGTCCCTTTCTTCTTCCTCACCTGCCAGACCCAGTGCCTTCTCTCAGGGTATGGAAGCACATTCTTAAACCGTTTCCCTGGCATTACCCACCAAGCCGCTTCAGACAGCTTCGGCTTTGGTGGGTAAGGCGTACACGCCACATACACATCATAGTGGCGCTGCAGGCATACCAGGTTGACCTGCTCAAAGAGATGGATGAGGAAGAAAAAATTAAAGCAACAACATCACAGAACTGCGTTGGCCCACAGATTTGTCGGTCTGAGCCACCAAGGAGACCGCCAGAGCTATTGGGCAGTCTATGGCAGTCCTGGTAGCCACGGAAAGACATCTGTGGCTGACCATGTCAAAGACAAATGATAAAGACAGCGTCTTTCTACTGGACGCCCTGCTAGTGCTTACTGGTCTGTTCGGCGACACTGTCAATACAGTCGTCAACAGGTTAAAAGAGGCCAAGAAACAAGCAGCGGCATTCCTGCGCTTTCTCCCTTGCCGCTCTCATGGGTTGCTAGGCAGGAGCAGCCCCAGCCATGTACCAGCTCCTCGCATTGAGAAGTCTAAAAACATTGCCACTCGCTCTCCCCCATAAAAATAGCTGAAGTCAGGGCGGTGCTCCAGGTCGAAGTCTTCGAGGGAGCTGATGGGTCTGAGGACTGCCATCTTCAACAAGAAGGCTTTGGCCAAAAAGTCCTGACACAAGTGTGTCAGGACTTCTGAGGGCAGGCCCCTCTGGGGAAGAGCGGTGTACACCTCATCATACGGTGCCCTCAGGAGATCGGTCTGTCAAACCTGCCACCTGTTTCAGGGCATAGCAGTCTCTAGTGAACGCATCTCTCAGTATCCGCCCGGAAATATAGAGGTCCTGGGAGGCTTGCTACCTCCAAGGACGTCTCCAGAGCAGCTAGATTGGCCACCCCCTGCAGATCCTCCGCTTCAGGGCACTAAGCTAGCCGCTCTAAGTACACCAGAGGTCAGTCTCAAGAGACTGATTCCCTTAGTAGACTATCTGGCAGCGTGGAAGCTTCTGCCAAATGTGTCTCAATGGGTCCTGCACACTGTAGAAAGAGGCTACAAGATTCAGTTCAGGTCTCGTCCACCTCGGTTCAACAGGGTGTTTCCCACTCTGGTGGGCCCCAAGCAGGCTCTGGTCATGGAACAAGAAGTAGACACTCTCTTGAGGAAGGAGGCTATCGAGGTGGTCCCTCCTCTTGACAGAGAGTCCGGGTTCTACAGCCGGTACTTCATCATTCCGAAGAAGGATGCGGGGTTGCATCTTTTTCTAGATCTGCGTCAGCTTATCACAATAGATCTGAAAGACTTGTATTTCCACATATCCATCCTTCCTCAACACAGGAAGTTCCTGAGGTTTGCTTTCGGGGGTGAAGCTTACCAATATCGGGTTCTTCCGTTCGGCCTTGACTGGGCCAAACATATCCACATTGCTATGATCAGATGTATTCTTATCTGCTGTTTTCTAACCATGGACATTTTTGTTGTGTTTATTTTGATACTGAGAGGAAATCATGCAGCACATATTAACATATTCATCTAAATGTTGCTCTCAGTTGCGTGGATGGCATCCAGATATTCGTTAACAGTACGTGGTTGCAAAGGTATTTCCAACTTCTTTTTAGTTCTAACCAAAGGAAAAAAAAAAAGAAGTATATCAAGACCTTGAATCATATTCAGTCTGTTGTATGTTACAGTATGTGTGCATGAGTGTGAGCACGAGGAATGAGCTGCTGGCTGCAGTTCACTTAATGGCCACAGGGCTGGTAACAGTACAAAATATGTTTTCATTAAAAAATATTAGTGCTGTCAAATGATTAATCACGATTAATTGCATCCAAAATAAAAGTGTTTGTTTACATAATATATGTATGTATACTGTGTATATTTATTAAGTATATATATATATATATATATATATATATATATACAAACACATGCATGTATGTATTTTGAAAATATTTACCTGTATATACATTACAGTATATATTTATATTCTTATATTTTATATTATATATAAGTATATTTAATATATAAACATAACATATTTTTCTTAAATATACATGCATGTGTTTGTATTTATAAATACATAATTTATATACACAGTATACACACATATTATGTAAACTTTTATTTTGAATGCGATTAATCACGATTAATAGTTTGACAGCACTAATATATATATATATATATATATACAGTATCTCACAAAAGTGAGTACACCCCTCACATTTCAGCAAAACTTTTAGTATAATTTCTCAAGGGACAATACTGCACAATTGAAACTTGGATATATTTTAGAGTAGTCAATGTACAGCTTGTATATAAGTACAAATTTACTGTCCTCTAAATATAACTCAACATATAACCATTATTGTCCAAATAACTGGCAACAAAATTGAGTACACCCTAAGTGAACATGTCAAAACTGTGTCCAAAGTGTCAATATTTTGTAGGGGCACCATTATTATCTAGCACTGCCTTAATCCTCTTGGGCATGAAATTCACCAGAGCTGCAGAGGTTGTTGCTGGCATCCTCTTCCACTCCTCCATAATGACATGACGAAGCTGCTGGATGTCAAACACATGGTGCTTCTCCACCTTCCGCTTGAGGATGCCCCACATGTGCTCAATAGGGTTCAGGTCTGGAGACATACTTGGCCACTCCATCACCTTCACCTTCAGCAGCAGGGCAGTTGTAATCTTGGCGGTGTGTTTGGGGTGGTGGTTATGTTGGAAAACAGTTTCTGAAGGGAGGGCATCATCTTCTGCTTCAGAATGTCACATCCATGTTTCCCTCAATGAACCGCAGCTCCCCAGTACCAGCAGTAGTCATGCAGCCCCAGACCATGATGCTACCAGCAGACTCATCAGACCAAAGGACATGGTTCCAGTAATTCATGATCTTGGCCAGGTTGTCTTCAGCAAAGTGTTTGCAGGTTTTTTTGTGAGCCAGCTTCAGAAGAGGCTTCCCTCTGGGACGACGGCCATGCAAACCGACTTTTTGCAGTGTGTGGCGTATGGTCTGAGCACTGACAAGCTGACCTTCCACTTCTGCAATCTCTAAAGCAATGCTGGTAGCACTCATGCATCTGTTTTTTGAAGCCAGCTTCTGCATCTGACGCACAGCACAAAGACTCAACATCTTTGATCGATGCTTGCAAGGCCTGTTCCGAGTGAAACCCGTCTTGGAAAACCTCTGTATGACTCTGGCCACTGTACTGTAACTCAGTTCCAGGCTGTTACCGAACTTCTTACAGCCTAGGCCATCTTTGTGGAGAGCAACAATTCTAATTCTCAAATCCGCAGAGAGTTCTTTGCCATGAGGTGCCATATTGAACATCCAGTGGTCAGTATGAGAGAATTGTACTCAAAGAACCAAATTTTAATTGCTCTAAAACAAGATACACAAATTTGTATGGTCCTGTCAAGCAGAAAAAAAACAACAACAACATGAACATGATGAATAGGACATGTGGCTTTTAGGGTATACTCAGTTTTGTTGCCAGCTTTTTTGACAATAATGGCTGTATGTTGAGTTATTTTCAGAGGACAGTAAATCTTTACTCCTATACAAGTTGCACATTGACTACTCTAAAATATATCCAAGTTTCATTTCTATAGTATTGTCCCTTGAAAATATATACTAAATTGATTGCCGAAATGTGAGGGGTGTACTCACTTTTGTGAGATACTGTATGTATAAATATAAATATATTTTAATGAGTTTTTTCAGTGCAAGCATATGTAGTATCGTTGATTTCAGTGTGAGAATTATACAATGGCTTTAAGGGGGGCTGACATTTTAAAGCACTTTCTGTCAGTAATAATTAGAGCATAGTCTGTTAGGATTATCTTTGTACAACTCCTCAAATAGTCTTTCGGAGTCCCTAGCACAATTATCCAACCATCAACTATGATAAAACTTTTTAAACATGACAGTTTGTTAGTTGTTGTTGTAAGATTTGCTGTATGAAAATTTATAGTAAAGAGATAATTATGGTAGGTTGTTTTGTTGACACACTGGCCAATACTGATGGTCAAAGACTATACAATACCCAAGACATATCACTAGTATAGTTTTGAATGGGGAAAAACGCAACGCTCAATATGGCCACTCAAACACAGGAAGCCCCACCTTCTGAATGAAAGAGCCAATTGCTAATTGCTAGCCTGAAAAAATAAGCTTTTTATAACGCTATTTGAGCAAAAGAAGCAACATTTATGATACAGTTGTTGACAGATTCCTTTGGTGATTTCAGATATGAAATTTGATAGTAAGCTTAGTGAACAGTTTTTGAGAATTTGATGTTTCCCCATTCAAAGAGACAGGAGCTTCACTTGCATGCCTGAGAGGCGTTTCAAAGATGGCCGCCGAATGACATGACTTGTCTTAAAGAGACTTTGTCATGGTAAGAGAAGGTCATGTAAAGAAAAGAATGTGTCTTGCACATTAAGTAACCTGTTTGACTCTTGAATCTTACATCATCACTTCTAAAATTGAAAAAAGCAAACAAAAAAAACAAAAAAAAATCAGCCATGTAAAGTCATATGATTGTCCTGTTAGTTTCAGTGAAAAATTCTGCTGGATTATTGATTATGCTTTTTTTGTGATTGATGAAGTGATATGTTCTGGGTAATAAGGGCACACAGGACATTAGCACTAATGATTTTGTCAATGTTGTGATAAGCACATTTGAGATCAGCAGTCAACATTTAATGAAACAGTGATTCGACAATTTCTAGGTTGTAACTTTACTGTGCTTTAATACTTAATCATTATTTATTTCGGAAAAATGGAATAGGCATATGCCAGGAAATTGAGAACATGTGACAACAGAAAAAGAAAATATATATTTTATTTATTCTCACTATATGGTGTTTGTATAGTAACTTGCTTTAATAGCACTGATTTGTATATGTAGCTCTTCTTTCTAGCAGGCAACGTTTCAAATTACTGATCAAAATCATATGTGATGATAAAGCACTTTGGTTAGTTAAACATTAAATGAACGATTAAGGGATGTTAATATGATACTCCCCTAGAACTTAAGTGACTTGACTAGTTTCCCAGCCGTACTGTTAATTATTAGGGAAAGTATGCTGGCTGCCTCTTTCAGTCTAATTATCATCTTCACAGCCATTGGAACATTGAGCATCAGACTGTTGGCCGGACACCAAGATGACTGCCTAGCTCCTCTGGACCTATCGATGGATTCATCGCTGTTGCTGATGAAACTTACCACATTGGTGTTGTCTGCAGTCTTGGCAGAAAGGATGGATGGCAGTGCAGGCATTTTTGTAGAGAAAAGGTGGAAAGAGAAACAGTGCACAACCCTGGAGAATACCAGCGTTAATAAAAGGAGATGTTTTAAATTGGTTAGTTGAGGTCCAAACAAAGGTTTATTGCATCAATGACTACACTCTTAGAAAAGTCTGTACAGATATTTGTACTGTGCTAATTGAAATAATTTTTAATATACATGTTGTTGTTGTTGTTGTTGTTGTTGTTGTTAAACCTGCATTTTGAATTACACATTGCATTATGTACTGTTTTATGAATTAAGGAAATGTCTGTAACACTTTATTTCAATTGTCCATTTCAGATATTCTGTTAACTATAAGTAACTTTGCAACTACATACATGTCAACTACAAGTTATTAGACTATTAGATTATTATAACAAAAATCTCACTGGATTACTACAATTAATGGTAAAATTAATGTTTGTAAATGTAAACTAATATTTCCTACTGACACAATAAGCAAAAGAGAGAAATAACTGATTTAAAAGCATTTTAGCTGGTGAAAATACTAGTGTTCTAATAATTTTGGCCACCACTGTATGCAAACTTATTCTGCTAACCCTAACCCTAACCCTAACCTACCAGTGTCATGATTCTGTCACCACTTCCTGTTAAACTCTTATTTTGTCAGCCAGCATCCAGCTTCTTGTTCCTGATCTCGTAATTCCTCTTTAATTATCCTCATTGGTTTCACCTGTCTCACTAACTATATAAGCCAGTCTCACTCTTACCTTTCTGCCAGATTGTTTCATCAGCTCATTGGTGAACATTCTAGCCAGTTCTTGAATCTGATCCTTGAAGCCTGTGTGAACTCGACCCTGCCTGGAACCTGGTTTTTCTCTCTCTGCCTGAACCCCCATCAAGAGTCAGTAAGTTTGACTCTCTTTATCTGCTGCTCTGGAAGCTGGATTGTCAGTTCATTGTGGATCGGGATTTGGATTGTGGAATTATTGTTTTTGGATTTGGGACTGGAAAAGGATAAAGGAGATTGGATTGTGTTGTCTTCGGTACTGTTTGTTCTCTACTCTTCTATTACTCCTCAGAACATCTTCCACTCTGGTAGACTTTCCTGTGTGGAACAGTGGACTTGGGTTCAATTCCCAAGCTGGTCACCCCATCTACCTCAAAAGACCACCTAAACCCTGTCAGCTATACTGATCCAGGCGATACTAGTAAGCCAGTTCACTCGGTTCCTGCTTGGAAGCGCTCCACTAGTTTGCTATCCTCCAGATCTTCCTCTGATCGTCTACTCCCATCACTGACCCATTGTTCACCTCACTGTCACCACTCCCTGGCCTGGAGAATACTTACTGAGAACCTTAACATTAAGGAAACTGAAAATAAACTTTCTAAAACTTATCCACGTGTTTGTCTGTATTTTTGGGTCCACTACTAATCCCCTCACTACCAGTCTACTGATATTCATTTACATTTACTTTTACATTTAGTTATTTAGCAGACGCTTTTATCCAAAGCGACTTACAAAAGAGGACAATAGAAGCAATCAAAATCAACAAAAGAGCAACAACATGCAAGCGATATGATAAGTCTCGGTTTTCCTAAGGCAGTACACATGGCAAGGTTTTTTTTTTTTTTAAAGAAAAAGTAGCAGTTAGAGAATAAATATGCAATTGATAGAGGGTCAAGGGTGTGTGTGTTTTTTAAAAAAAAAAAAAAAAATGAAGACAGAGATAAAATAGAATTAGAATAGAGAGTGATAGAGTTAGAGGGTCAAATAAAGATGGAAGAGATGTGTTTTTAGCTGTTTCTTGAAGATAGCTAAGGATTCAGCTGCTCGGATTGAGTTGGGCAGGTCATTCCACCAGGTGGGAACAATGAATGAAAAAGTCAGTGAAAGTGATTTTGTGCCTTTTTGGGATGGCACAATAATGCGTCGTTCACTTGCAGAACACAAGCTTCTAGAGGACACATAGGTCTGAAGTACTGAATTTAGGTAAAGGGGTGCAGAGCCAGAGGTGGTTTTGTAGGCAAGCATTATTGCCTTGAATTTTATGCGAGCAGCTATTGGTGGCCAGTGCAAATTTATGAACAGGGGTGTGACGTGCGTTCTTTTCGGTTCATTAAAGATTAATCTTGCAGCGGCATTTTGGATTAATTGTAGAGGTTTGATGGAATTGGCTGGAAGACCTGCCAAGAGAGCATTGCAATAGTCAAGTCTGGACAGAACAAGAGCTTGAACAAGGAGTTGTGTTGCATGTTCCGAAAGAAAGGACCTGATCTTTCTAATATTGTATAAAGCAAATCTGCAGGATCTTTAGCAATGTGATCTGAGAAATTCAGCTTATCATCAATCACAACTCCAAGGTTTCTGGCTGTTTTTGAAGGAGTTATGGTTGATGAGCCTAACTGGAAGGTGAAATTGTGATGAAACGATGGGTTTGATGAAATTACAAGCAGTTCTGTCTTAGCTAGGTTGAGTTGAAGGTGATGGTCCTTCATCCAGCAAGAAATGTCTGTTAGACATGCTGAGATGCGAGCAGCTATTGTCGAACCATCAGGATGGAATGAGAGGTAGAGTTGAGTGTCATCAGCATAGCAGTGATATGAAAAGTCATGTTTCTAATAACAGAACCTAGTGATGTCATGTAGACAGAGAAGTGGCCCAAGAACTGAGCCCTGAGGCACCCCAGTAGCTAGATGTTGCGACTTGGATACTTCACCTCTCCAAGATAGCTTGAAAGACTGAAAGATCTGAGAGGTAAGACTCAAACCACTGAAGTGTGGTTCCTGAGATGCCCTTTCTCAATAGGGTTGACAAGAGGATCTGGTGGTTGACCATATCAAAAGCAGCGGACAGATGAAGCAAGATAAGTAATGAAGACTTGGAAGCCGCTCTTGCAAGTCTTAGGGCTTCAACAACAGAGCAAAGCAGTTTCGGTCGAATGTCCACTTCTGAAGCCAGACAAGTTGCTGTCCAGGAGGTTGTTCTGTGTGAGAAAGGCAGAGACTTGGTTGAACACAACTCGTTCAAGTGTTTTTGCAATGAAAGATAGAAGGGAAACCAGTCTATAGTTCCCTAAAAGAGTTGGGTTAAGAGTGGGTTTTTTAAGTGGGGTTATACGAGCCTGTTTAAATGCTGAGGGAAAAACTCCAGTGTGAAGGGATGTGTTAACAATGTGGGTGAGTGCAGGTACAACTGCAGGAGAAATGGCTTGAAGGAGATGAGATGGAATAGGATTAAGCAGACTAGCAGGATGATTGGAAAGATGAGTTTAGAGACTTCTGCCTCAGAGAGTGGAGAGAAGGATGTGAACGAGTGTATGTTTACTGGTGAGATGTGTTTGACAGTTTGTGGAGTGGAGAATTGTGCAGTGAGGTTTGTCAAGTCAAGTCAAGTCACCTTTATTTATATAGCGCTTTTAACAATACAGATTATGTTAAAGCAGCTTACAGTATTAAATAGGAAAATAGTGTGTCAATAACGTAAAATGACAAGATTAGACACTCAATTTTCAGTTAAAGGCATTTCATAATTGAATTCAGTGATGTCATCGTCCAGCTCAGTTCAGTTTAAATAGTATCTGTGCAATCAAGTCGACGTATGTAATTTTATTAATGAAGAATGTGGTAAAGTCATCAGCTGTTAGGGTTGATAAAGGAGGGGGAGGAGGAGGACAAAGGAGGGAGGAAATTGTTTTAAAGAGCATGCGAGAGTTAGGCAAATTGTTAATTTTGTTGTGACAGTATGTCCTTTTAGCAGTGGAGACATTAGCAGAGAAGTCAGAGAGGAGTGATCGAAATAAATTAAGGTCAGTAGGATTTTGTGATTTGCGCCATACCCTTTCTGCAGCCCTGAGCTTAGAACGATGTTCGCGGAGAACATCAGATAGCCAAGGGGCAGAAGGGGTGGTACGGGCTGGCCTGGAAGATAAGGGGCAGAAAGTGTCTAAACAAGATGTCAGATTGGAACAGAAAGTATCAGTAGCATTGTTAGCATCAAGAGATGATAACTGTTTAGAGGGATGAAGCGAAGATGAAACCATAGCAGATAGCTGGGAGGGTGAGAGTGAGTGTAGGTTACATCGAAAGATGACATGTGGAGGGGTATGTGTTGTGTCAGGAATCATGTTGAGGTTAAGAGTGAGTAGGAAGTGATCTGAGGTGTGCAGTGGAGTAACCAGCACATGATCAGTGGAGCAGTGTCGTGTGTAAATAAGATCCAGTTGGTTGCCTGATTTGTGAGTAGCCGTCGTTAACACTCTCTTGAGATCAAAAGAGGCAAGCAGAGTGTGGAAGACTGCAGTCTGAGGTTTATTTAAGTGGATGTTGAAGTCTTCAAGTATAACTAAGGGAGTATCATCCTCAGGAAAGGTTGAGAGCAACACATCCAATTCTTCCAAGAAGTGACCTAGTGGTCCTGGAGGTCGATAAACAACTACAAAATGGATTTTAAGAGGGTAGGTAACAGTAACCGAATGTGATTCAAAGGAGCTGTTCATTCCCAGTGATGGTAAAGGAGTAAATTTCCAATTATTAGAGATGAGCAGACCAGTACCTCCACCTCTTCCAGTTAAACGGGGGGTGTGGGAAAAGGAGAAATTATTGGAGAGTGCCGTAGGTGTAGCATTGTCCTCTGGTTTGATCCAGGTCTCTGTCAGGGCCATGAGGTGTAGACTTAAATGACTAGTAATGGAAGTAATGAAATCAGCTTTGTTGACAGCAGACTGACAATTCCAGAGACCAACAGAAAAAGAAAGTAGTGCATTAGCAGACATAGGCACATAGGTTCCAGAGTTAATTGACATAACTGCAAATTAATGAGAGTTAGTGAACATGTAGTTACTTATAGTTAGTAGAATGTCATTCATACCACATAATTCCTAACTGTGGTTATCTAGATAACTAAGAGGTTTCAAATTTGTTCACATGCAATTTATTTCTTAATTTGTTAAAATGTGGTCTTTTACAGTTTCAGTTGTATGCTTCCTTACCCAACCTTAGACACAATGACACACAAACACGCATGCTCACAGACATATAAATGCAAATACAGGAGTTAATCAGAACGGACTTGTAATGTTGGCCATCAGTGTATGTTTGTCCAAGTGTTTCTTCATTTTGACACATGTAAATATTGTCACCTAAACTTTTTTATTTTTTTTTATTTTTTTTTTCTTATATGTTTGGTCCATGGGGTTATGTATTTGGTACATGTAAACAGTCACATTCTTTACTTGCATAAAAAAAAGGTTGTCTTTTCCTGCCCTTTTTTATTTCTTTGTACCCCAGACCACAACATCATACATAGGCTCACTGGAAATAAATGGCCCTACCTACATTTCTGCGAAACTCAAAAGCGTACCTATACAGACGAATCGCTGCAGTTTCCAGTTGAAATGAACACTAGAAGCAGTAAAAATCTGATGACTTTTATTCTTTTTCACACAAAATAGGATTTGTAGGTCCACAGTTTTGATTAATAAAGCCTAATTTTTGCATAATTACTTGAGGACTATTATGTTATGAATTCAAAACAATTTTAACATGCTGCAAGATTTGAAAGCTGTTACTTTTAAATGTGTCATATATCCAGCTTCATATGCATGAGTATTCTAATTCAGTTGGTTTGCTCGGTAGCTCACGCAATATGGTGTTGCACTTGAGAGACGTAGAGCTTTGGTATGAACCCCATGAAACTATGGTTCAACAAAACAGCTCAAATCTGCACCTGAAGGAACGTAAGGCAAACACAGCAATACTTGTCTATATCAACGTAACAAAAACATGCCAGGGTCATGTATTGAAACCGCATTTTAATGCTACTCACTGGACGTTTCACTTTGAAACTGCCAACGTGCAGTAAGCTATGTAATAATGGTGTTGCAGAAATGTATTTAGAGGCACATATTTTGAATGAGCCTAATGCAACAGTCCTGATTGTTATTACAGTTTTCCCTCATTTTGTCAGAAACACAATTACAATCGGTAGAACAGAACTGTAGCTTCTGTTCCAGCATGTTTTCAAACCTGTGCATGAACGGAAGAAAAAAAAACTAAAAAAAATAGGCAGCATAAGTCTAATCACAAGATGGCTCCCTAAACAGAGTTTTTTTTTATTTTATTTATTTTTTTAGTACCAAAACTGTATTTTGAAGTATTGCTTATTGAAAATCTCACTAAAAACAGTTTCTTATTAAGCCATGTGAGCAGACTAAAGCATGGTTCTGTGAAAGCAATTCAATCATGCTGCAAAACTAGATTGTGTCTTTCAAACCAAGATTATAATCAGTACTTGCCAAAAAAATGAGCATCTAAATTCTTTCTGAAAATATACTAGAATATGGAAGCCTTTTGTGAAGTTCTTTGATAGGACCAAAGGGTGGTTGAGGAAATCTAGCTGTAATTATCAGAAGAAATTCAAACCTGCAAGTCTGTAATGGCTTCTCCCGTCTGCAGTATTTTTCATAAAGCTCCTTATTGTGGTTCAACTGGATTTAATGCACCATATGTTTATCTATAACCATTCTTCTTTCTAATACTTTTTCTAAACCACAGGTGAAGTTCCAGTCTTTGCAGGACTAATTTCATCCTCTGCCCACTTGGATTCCAGAAGGTCTGTTTAAAATGCAAAATTAAACTACAGCATTGCTAGGTTTGGAAGGCATTTGTTGATGGTATGCCTTAAAGCTACAGTATAAGATTGTTTGTTTCTAACAACTTTCTGATCTTGATTATACTATCGGCAATTCGAAAATTCCGATTCGACTATGAAAATCCTTAGTCGGGACACCCCTAATACAAATAATACAATATTATAATATTAATATATTTCAATCACAAAAGCTTAAATAACGTCGACTGATAGTCGAAACATGTTTGGGGGCAGGGCAAAATACATTACGAAGAGTCAAGTAGACAGTCATTATATTAAACATGACATCAGACATTCAAGTCATAATTACTGATGATAACACACACAGAAAATGTGTAATGGACGCCTCGCAGATACAAATGGTGTAAATAAAGTTTTATGTTTTGACTAAAAGATAGTTAATATTAAACGTCAGCAAAACCCTAAGAATTCACAACATTTTTATGATTAGATATTAATGTTCTGCATTTCTGTTATGCATTTTATGCATTTCTGCATTTGTAGTAGAATGAAGCTTAGCAGGTTTTTAATCAATGGGATTCAACTCATTTATCTTATATAGAATTTGCTTCATTTTTTTATTCAACATAACGTTAATATTATGACTTATAGGCTATCTGCATAAAACGCCCTGAATGCACAAGAACATTTCTGCATGGCTCTGAATGAACTCCTTTTTTGGACATGTTCTTCACGCAACAATGTGCAGAAACACAGCAACTAATCTCTAAAAATTCACAGCGCTTTATTATAATAGTGTTCTTATTGTAATGTTATGTATATGACAGCCCCAGTCATAGTCATTATTATGCATTATTGTTTGTCCTGCTCGCGTTGTGCGCTGAAGAGATAATCACCATAGTAACCTACTACAATAGAGACTTTAAGCAACAGCCACTGATGGGACGGCAATGGCATTCCGACGTCATATTGTGTGTGCCTGACTTTAACTGCTACTTCGTGAGGTTCTAATTTACTGTAACCGTCTACTACGGGAGAACAGCTGGTTTACCGTAGTCATTACAACGTAACAGATTAGGTTGATAAATGGGTTACACTTTATTTTGATAGTCCACTTTAGATGTTCTACTAACTATAAGTAACTTTGTAACTACATGTCAACTAATTCTCATTAATTTGCAACTACATGTCTACTAACTCTCGGAGTAGACTGTAAGGGTAGGTTTAGGGTTAGTAGAATAAGTTGACATATACTTGCAAAGTTTCTCATTGAGTGCGTTTACATGGACTCTCTTAATGCGATTATAATGAGATTTTGACAATATTGCGATTAATCTTTATCTCATGTAAACGCAATACTT